>JAOTQR010012138.1:0-17947 GCA_025774065.1 Solanum ossicruentum
TTCAAGACATATTTCAATATGTTTGTGGATATGTTCATAAATGATATATTGGTCTATTAGTAGGAAGTCAAAGAGCATAGGGATCATTTGAGGATTTTGTTCCAAACATTGAGAGATAGGCAAGTATTTGCTAAGTTTAGCAAAAGTGAGTTTAGGCTAAGGGAGGTGGTGTTTCTTGGCCATAGTATTCTGAGTGATGGTATTAGAGTTGATCCAAAAAAGGCAGAGGTGGTGAAAAATGAGCTTAGACCATTGTATCCATCCAATATTAGGAGCTTTTTTAGTTTGGCCAAATATTATCAGAGATTCATTGAAGGATTTTCTTCTATTGTCTCTACTTTGACCAAGTTGACCCAAAAGAAGGTGAAATTTCAATGGTCTGACAAATATGAGAGAAGTTTCTAAATGCTGAAGAATCTCCTTACTTCAACCCCTATTTTGACATTACTCGAAGGTCCGGATGCTTTTGTTGTATATTGTGATGTCTCATATATAGGCTTAGATTGTGTGTAAATGCAATATGAAAAATATATTATACCTATGCCTCAAGGTAATTGATGGTACACAAAAGAAATTATTCGACTCATGATATCGAGTTATTAGCCATTGTGTTTGCATTGAAGATTTGGCTACATTATCTCTATGGAGTTCATGTTGATGTATTCACCAACTATAAAAGTTTGCAATATATGTTTAGCTAAAGAGATTTGAACCTAAGACAAATAAGGTAGTTGGAGCTTCTAAAAGAATTATGACATTAGTGTGATGTATCACCTCGACAAGGCAAATGTAGTGGCTGATGCATTGAATAGAGTGTCTATGGGTAGCATTGCTAATGTTGAGAATGAAAAGAAAGAGTTGGTTAAAGAAGTGCACCATTTAGATCATTTGGGTGTAAGATTGAATGACTTGAATAATGGTGGTGTATTGGTGCAAAATAGGGTAGAATCATCTTTGATAGTGGAAGTTTAAGCAAAACAAGACATGAATCCTTTTTTGGTTGAATTGAAGAAGTTAGTGGTTGATAAAAAGTTTGAGGTCTTCTCATTAGGGGGAGATGGAGTGCTTCATTACAAAGAGCGATTTTGTGTCCCTAATGTGGATGGTCTATGGGAAAATATACTTGATGAGGTCCATAATTCTAATTATTTTATTCATTCAAGATCCACCAAAATGTATAGAGATTTAAGAAAGGTTTAATGATGAAATGGCATGAAAAAGGACGTATCAAGGTGCGTCATGGTGTATGAAAATTGTCAACAAGTGAAGATGGAACATAAAGACCGGGTGGTTTGCCCCAAGATACTGAGATACCTACTTGTAAATGGAGGAAGTGAATAAGGACTTCACTGCAAGATTTCCAAAGACTAGGAAGCAATTTGATTCAATATGGGTGGTTGTTGATCGAATAACAAAAACAACCACTTTTTGCTAGTAAAGAATTATTATATAGCAAAGATTATGCTAGGGTTTACATTTAAGAATTGGTAAGGTTGCATGAGATACCTTTATCTATAATATCGGATTGTGGTGCTCAATTTATTTCTCATTTTTAGATGTCTTTCTAAAAGGGCATTGGTATTAAAGTGAAGCTAAGTACTATATTTCATCCTAAAATGGATGGACAAACCGAAAGGACAATCAAAATGTTGGAAAATATGTTGGGGGCATGTGTGCTCGAATTCAAAGGTGGTTGAGATGATCACTTACCTCTTATTGGGTTTTCTTATAACAATAGTTTTCACTCAAGTATTGAGATGGTATTGTTTGAAGCTTTGTATGGTAGATAGTGTAGGTCACCAGTGGGATGGTCTAAAGTTAGAGAGATGTCCTTGATTAGATTAGATTTGGAACTTAATACTATGGAGAAGGTGAAGGTCATAAGGGAAAGATTGAAGGTTTCCCAAGGACATAAAAAGTCATATACCAATGTTAGAAGAGGAGATCTTGAATTTCAGGAAGGTGATTGGGTGTATTTAAAGGTTTCACCTATGAAAGGTGTAATGCATTTGGACAAAAAGGGCAAATTGAGTCTTAGATACGTAGGATCTTATGAAATTCTAAAGAGAATTGGGAAGGTAGATTATGAGCTAGATTTGCCTATAGAGTTAGCTATGGTTCGTTTGGTGTTTCATGAGTCAATGCTGAGAAAATGCATGGATGGTCCTAATTCTATTGTTCCATTGAAGGATGTGACTCTTGTGGAAGATTTGACTTATGAAGAAGTACTGATTGAGATTCTCGATTGGTAAGTGAAGAGATTGAGAAATAACAAAATTGTATCCGTCAAAGTGTTATAGAGAAACCAACAAGTTGAGAGTGCTACTTGGGAAGCCGAGACAAACATGATGAAATGATATCCTTGCCTCTTTCCTTTTATTCAAGACTAGTGTATCTAATATGATCTATTCCCTCAAATTCTCATAAATTTTTAAATGATATTTGATGCATAAGTTTGATGATTTTCTAAAAATGATGTTTATCTTGCATTTTGCATTCATGATGGGTTGATAGTTATGTTTCTACTCTATTCTAGATTGCTTTTGTCTCACTTAAGGATGAATGATCCCAAGGGGGAGATATTGAAACACCCTGCATATTGAAAGGCCTAGAAAATAGAAAAGTTATGAAATTTTGAGGCTGGCATATTTCACGAGCCAATCTATGACTTGTGGATGAGATCATGGATCGTAGAAAGGCCTCATGTCGAAAGTCAAGAAAGTTGGAAAAATTTTCAAGTCATTGGAATCATTATACAATGAACAGGATAGGCCATGAATGGAACCACGACCCATGGATTGGATAGTGAAAGGGATCCTGAGAATGAAAAATTTGTCTAAGTTTGGAGTCAATCTATAACGGGTTTTTATGGCCCGTAAATGAAACTATGAACTGAGATAAGTTTTTGTGATTTCAAGATACAATTTCCACTAGCTCAAATTTTGTGGCATGCATTCCATGAAAGCAAGGAACGACCCGTGGATGGGTTTACGACCCATGAATTGGGTCTTATGAATGGCTCTGACAATTTTAAAAGAAGGGCTTTTTTCTCATTTCTAATTCATTAAACTTCTATACTACATGATTTTGACCCTCCTGACAAACTTAACTAACCCAAACTCTATAAACTTATTCCTAGTTCATTCAAACTCATTAAATCTTAAAACCTCTCCCAAAATTTCTTACTCTAGGGTTTAAAGGTTTGGACAAATGATTTCCAAAATTTCTTCTTCAAGTTTAGGGATTCATATATGAGTTATAGATCTTCATTGATGGACTAGATTCATCCATGAAGTCCAACTCAGTTCTCTTTTTTTTTTCAAAGTTTGAGCATGAACTCTTATGGGTTTTTATGACTTGACTCCAAAGGGTTAGATTATAATTCCTAAATTATGATTATACCTATTTATGAATGAATTATGCAGAGTTACATTATTTTTATGATTTTCAAGTGAATTAAAGTGATTTCAAGTATATGATGATTATGGCTTGTTGAATTGATGTGAGTTCCTTTATTAATAGTCCATATTGATTCAATTATATGATTCCTCTATGATTTTCATATAATTGCATGATTTTAACTCAATTGTTCATGAACCCACACATGACTCTAGTTCTATATGACTAAGTAATGATTTTTATGAATTATGATTCAATATATGGAAAGCCTAATTTGATGATGATGATGTTACAATGATGATGATAATATGATGGTGATATGATGATAAGAGGACTTAAGAACCTAATGACGGTGTTAAGATGGGAGTAACCCACACTATATGAAAGTTATGTAGATGGACTATTCCTATGATATGAGATCTTTTCATGAAGCTTTCACAAGCTATAAAAGTATGATTTTGATAAAGAATGAATTATGTTAAAAGCAATGTATATGCATGATTATGTATTTCGTGGTATATGACTTAGCAAAAGCTCTCTAAAGGTCTTTATATAAATTCTAAAGTCTCATAATTACGTGCTACCATATATTGATGATTATGTGCCTATTAAGACTAGAAATTGGATCCAATTAGCAATATATTCATATGATACTCACCGTATTAGGGTTAATCCCAAAGATCATTTATGTTCATGTGACACTCGCTGTGCTAAGATAGAGACTAAAGGATAGGCTCGAGTCTACCTTGGCAAAGTAGACTCCTCTTTTGCTCAGTGTAGAGGGAACATCAGAATTTCATATAATTATCTAAATGGTCTTATTGTCTGTCATGGTCTTCTTCTACATATGTATTCTAGGATTATGAAAGGTTTTGGTGATACTTCTTCTCATGATTTTAGACATGCATTGATCATTCATATTATGTCCTTATTCTATTGATTATGATTATGCATATTGATATTATGTTATGATGTTCTTTGATGTATGACATACCTACATACTTAGTACATTCCATGTACTAATGTATACTTCTTTAGCTACATGATCTAACCATATAGGGATAGACAATAAGAATATTCCTCCATTTCGTGGCTAGATTCGGAGTTGAGCTATTGAAGGCTTGTTGGTGAGTTCCCATGCTTTGGGGATGAGCCCCTTTCTTAGGATATTTTCCTTATGTTGAGACTTTATGACTTCTTCGATATTATATCTTAAGGGTGAGCTAGTGAACTATGTGCTAGACCCCGCCAAGATCTTTATGTAGAGGCATGTTTTGGACTAAGAGATGATGTAATTCCCCTAAGGTATACTATGACTTTGCTATTACTATGTTCCTCTTGCTTACTCTCTCATGTTTTACTTATTTTACCTTATGTATGCTTATGATATGAACAAGAGGCTAGGATGAGGTGCCTTCGGGTGTCACATTTGCAGTGTCATGGCTAGGCCCTAGGTTTGAATCGTGATAGAAAACCATAGGCAACTTCTGAAGGTACAACATAAATCACGAAAAAGGAAAAGTTTTCTACACACCTCATAGCCTCTCATTCATTAAATGTGGTGAGCTTCACAATCATAAAGAAGACTCTATTCAACATGGTATGCTAGAAATCTGAGGAATATTTCAAAACTGCGTACTCTGATACTAAATTTCTCACAATTCAAGCCTAGGCCCTAGTTGTAACATGGTCCCGAAGGCACCTCACCCAAGTCTCTTGGCATCCATCAAGCAATCATAGGAATTTGATTAAAATAAAGCACAATTTAAATGAAATGGGAAAGGGACTAAGGGAATATTCAATCGTTTAAAATCCATGGAAAGTAATAACTTAAACTTCATGCATATCATCCAAACATACTACTTAAACAAAGACTTGGGGGCGCTAAAACATGCTCAAAGCTTATGCTCAAGTGAAATGTATCAAAAGTAAATACAACATAGAAAGTAAAAGTCTTAAAAATATAACTAAAAGAATAAGAGTCTCGAAATACAATAACATGAAGGAGGAGGTGTAGTCCCCGAACTAGAGGACTCATCGATTAAACTAGTCTTGAACATCTGAAGTCTAGCCACGTGCTAGAGGAAGAGGAACACTGATCCCTTATAGTTATATCATGTAGGCAAAACATATGCCAGTATTTTGGAATGTACTAAGTATGTGGGATACAATGCAATACATGAAATTATAATATCATCATTCATGAAATTATAATGTCATCATGCATGAAATTGTAATGCCATTATTCAAAAGATGCATAATTATATTCAAGGAGTATAGCTCAATATGAAATAAATAAACAATGCTTCATGTTGGAACATGCTTTGAAGTAATATATACTTCATATAGGTCACTTTGTGGAAGGAGACCATAATCGATATTTAATATTATATGAGCTACTACATGGAATCCAACATAACCCCCTATATTGGCACGAGGAATCCACTTGTCAGGAGGAAATCTGTCAACTTATGCATGAATATATTGACTTTAACTTCGCTATTGTGGATCCACTAACTTTAGCCTACTAGGGCTCCTGTAGTGGTACATAGTTAATGGGACAAGAGGTTGCTACTGAGGTGCCTTTATCTAACCCCACCTCAATGCCCCATTTGGTGCTAAGTCAAGTCCCAGGGAATACTTATAACATAATCAATGTACGTAGGTATTTGTAAACTTTGAAACATGTTTTAATATCATAGGAGTAGCCCATTAACTTAGGAATTCACTTAAGTGAGAATTTTTCCTTTCACAATGAGGGTTCATCTTAAACACCATTAAAGGGCTTCATAAAAATGCTTAACTTTCATGACTGTCACGATCCAAACCTCGGATCTATCCATGACATGGAGAATGTGACACCTGAAGGTACCCCATCCGAGCCTTTTGTTCATATCATAATCATACATAAGATAAATAAGCAATCGTAAGAGTAAGCAAGTGGAACATAACAAGATAAGAGTCAAATATTTTCATTTAGGGGGAATTACAACATCTTTACTCCAATACTTCCTCTACATACTTGATCTTGGTGGGGATTAGAACATAACTTTACTAGCTTAATATCAATATTATAAAGTACAAAAGTCTTAGAAACATCAATATAAACAATAAACATAAAGGCTTGTCTCTGAAGCATGGGAACTCACCAATATTCAATATCAGTACCAAAAGCTATCCACAAAACTGAGGAATAGAATCATCATCCATTCCTACATTATGACATCACATAGGCAAGAGTATGTGTTAGTATGATGGAATATACTAAATATTTAAGCTTTCAATGTATCAAAGAACATATGGCAGCTATATGTATAGACATAGCAATAGAATAATGATAAGATATACATGAAACAATGCACCTTTAAAATTATGGATAGAAGCATCATAAACTATTTCATAGCCTAGGAGACATAAATATATGGAATAAGACCATAACCTAGAATATGTCCATCAAAATATTACATAGAATCTCGATATTCGTCTACACCGAGTAAAAGAGGAGTCTACTTTGACAAGCTAGACCTGACCTTCATCCTGTATGCTCTATCCTAGCACGGTGAGAATTCATCATTATGAACCCACCCTTTAGGCTCAATTCTAGCACGATGGGTGTTCATTACTGAGCTATATGGATCCATTATTACACTTTATAGGCAAACATTAACATCTTCCTACAGTGGAACTCAGTTATGGGACAGTAGAATCTACCAAGGTTCTCATAGTGCTAAGTCATATCTTATGGACTGCATAACCATGTATTACATAGACATTATTATAATTCATACTTTATCAAAATCATACTTTCATAATTTGTAAAATAGACATCATGATCTCATCATATCATAGGAGTAGTCCATCTATAAAATATTGTATATAATGCTAGTATACTCCGCATCTTATCATCACTTTATAAACATTAGAGTCATAAGTCACCCTTATCATCATATCATCATCACATCACAACATCACACTTTCATGCTTAAAATCATAGTCATAAGATCATAACCAAAAGTAAGGATCATGTGTGGGTTCATGAGCAATTATGCTAAAAGAATGCCATCAGATAAAAATAATGTAGGAATCATGCAATTGAAATCACATTGAATCATTTATAAAGGAACCCACATCAATTTCAAATTACCGTAACCATCATCTACTTGAAATCACTTATGAAAAATAATCAATTTCATGTAATTGGTATGACTGCACATTAGGATTGATCAATGGACATAATCTCCATCATAATTGAAGAAATTGAGTAGAAGTATAGAAGACCCATAAAATTCACATAATTGAATTTAGGTCAAAATTGAGAATTTAGAAGGAGTTCGATTGAAGAAAGAATTCTATGGATGAAAACTCACATACTTTTAGTAAAAGCCTTAAAATTTCAACAATATGTAGAGAGCTTGAGTTGATCTTCAATGGAGATCCTTGCTTGTAGAAGAAGAAAACTTTTGACAGTAGTTTAGAGAATTTTTGTAGTGAGTGAATTGGCAAATAATGGGTCAATTTGAGGGTTAACAACTATTTATAGAGTGGTTTTCATCATAAAAACTATCCAAATTTATTTTAGGTCGGTTAGGAATAAGTTCAAAATGATCTCACTTGAAATTGGAATTGTTCGAAAATTTTTGACCTTGTAGTTTACTTTCGTGCGAAGTTTAATTTTTTTCTTACTTTGACCTTGGAATGAGTTTAAGTCATTCTTGTACTAAAATAAATCCTCTTCGCGATGGGGAGAGGTTAAACATTCTTTTAAAAATATAAAATCTTATGAAAAATTATTTTTCGATATGGTTGATCTAAATATTAAAAAAGATCATTTTCCCACACAATTTTGCCTCATGATTAAGAATTTGTCCCCAGATTTGCCAAAAAGAGTATGGATGATATGTTACGCAAGATTCATGTAAATTAGTACTAATTCATGCATATTTTAATATAATAACCTGATATACATTATAATAGTAGCACTCGAAATTAATGTCATGAAAATTCGAATATGATCATACTTAAAATTAATGAAATAGTAGGAAATTAGATTGGGTTCCATTGGTGGAAGAAACCCATGGACGAAAACCCACATATCTTGTTGAGAACTGGAGGAGTGAAGATGAACTTGACTTGAAATTAAGAGTTGTTCGATAAATTTTTCACTTGAGCTTGAGAGGAGACTTGAGAGTAAATATTGGTGAGAGAGTTATGAATTTTGTAAGAACGAGAGTGCCTGGAGGACATAGGCTAAAAATAGAAGGGGTTAAAAATCCATAAAGGGGAATAAAATGTTAAATCATGAATACGAAAATAGACCCAAAATCCTCCACTTAAACCCCCAAAGTTCACTGCACCAGACTCCTTCAAGGAACCCTCTACACAAGCCGTGAAAGGCAGCAGGGCCCGTGATGTGTGTCGTGGAGTTAACTTAGTCACAAGGCCTGGAGTGGCGTCCCTACTATGGAACACTCTACACGGCATGGTTAGCACCATGACCTGTGGAGGGTCTCGTGGTGTGCACCCTCCACAAGGTAGCCTCCAAATCAAGCTAAGAGGCCCGTCTACGAGCTACTTCATGGATGGTGGAGTGCATCATGGTCCTTGAAGGTTGTCTGGATAGGTACCCTAGGACAAAATCTCTAAGATAAACTATTTTTAAGGTTTGGTTCCATCTTCTGATGTATTAGAACTGACAAGTTCACATTATTAAATGAGATTCAATATTGTTAGACAAGAATCTTCAATCTGAGGAGAAGTTAGTTGTTATTCTTAATCGGGATGTCACATCAACTCAATAGCGAAAGAAGGAACTTAGATAAAAGACATCATATGAAAGGACAAAACATATAATATATATATATATATATATATATATATATATATATACACACATACACACACACACACACACAACTCTACCATATCATACTTTTAAAATGAAATAGATATAGATACATCAATACTCAATACTCTCTACTCATGATCTATGAAGCCTCTACTCAACAATCTAGATGGTGTCATGACAGGCCATGAACACCCCAAAATCAAAGTAAAGAAAATACTAGATCAATTCACCAGAAGAAGGGCTCCTCCTGAAGCAAGGAAGTTTTACCAATTCTACAAGTGTACTGATCTAGACCTCAATGATGCGCATGCTAAAGTCCTCTATCACTTGTATCTGCATTATGAAAAGATGCATCCCAAATAAAAATCAGTACAAGGAATATACAGGTATATAAAATAGCTCAAGAAAGAAAAGCTCAACTCACTTATCTCGACTCAATGACTCACACTCAACTAAGTACATGCACGTTTTAAAGTAAATCATGCTTTTAAAATAGACTTAGTAGTAATAGGCTTAGTTTAAAATATCATGCTCAATCAATGTTGGTCAGGAGTTTCTCTTAACTGACATCCTATCCCATCACCTTTAGTTTGGTGATACACAACAAAGGTGACGTCGTTGCCATGCTTGCCCTAAACTTGCCAAGGAAAAGGGCGATCAACTCTCTCATAGATCCATAGTAAATGTCCATTTGCGAGACAATAATCACCAGAAGGAGTTGCATGACTATCCTATGCTAGCAATGTAATTTTGTGGGATAGAGTACAGGTTCACTCGCTCCCAGCCTGGTGCTCGATACTCCTCCTAAGACTAAAATATGCTCAACTCATCAATCAACTTAATCGTCAATACTCAATCAAGCAACTCAAATCTCAATGCTCAATCAATCAACTCAAATCTCAACCTTATTAGGTTAGCTCAGCTAAACCTAGGTTCTCATCAGCCCAGTTAATCAACGCAAATAATCAAACTCTACTCAAACTCAAATGATCATTTAAACTCACTCAATTTGACTTATCATATGATGCAAGAAAGATAATCTTATATAAAATTATTTGTGACTAAATGCAACATGCTTCTCATACTCAAATTACTCAACTTAGATAGTCAAACTCAAAGTCAACTCTATAACATGCATAGAATTTCATAAAATCATGAAGTTTAGGGTTCATGCTATCAAGTATGAAATACATATGTAAATCTCATATCAATAATCATGCAATCCAGTAATTATCTCACACATCATCGTAAGGATTCATAAGAATTACAAAACAATTTGGAAATTTGTTTGATAAAAGTACAAAACCCAACTCATATTCTCAAAAATCGACTTAAATAGAGAAATGAGCATGTGAACAAAAATAGTTCCACACTTTGGTAAGGCTGACATACCTGGGAGTAGAAGAAGCAATCAAAACTCAAATGATCATTGCACTTGAATTGAAAACCTTAGCTTTTCTCCCTCATCTAGTGCTCTTCAAGAAACCCTGAGTAAAGAATGATGAATAATACCCTTAGGGTTCTATTCTAAGGCCTCATCCAATTTTAAAACGATCAAGGGTTTAATGGAATAGAAATTAGAATGAACAAAAATACCTCTCTTAAAAACTATCGTCTGAGTCTACGAGACCCATCTACGAGTTATAGAGCATTCTATGAGTCATAGATAGCCTCTCGTAACCAAAGTGGTCTTGAAATTAACTTACGAAAATTTACCACAAAACCCTTCTCTACGAGTTGTAAAGCATTTTATGGGTCGTAAACTCCTCTCGTAAATAAGGCCTATGAAAACTTGAGTTATTGAAATTTATAACAAAGCCCCTCTATGAGTCATATAATACATTATGAGTTGCATATCGTCTCGTATCTGAGCCTCAGACTTAGAAGAATTCACCAAGTCCTTCGGGAGTTTCATGAGACCCATTTTACGAGTCGTAAATCTGACTATGAGTTGTAATGTCCCTCATAAACCTTTTTCTGCAATCTTTCTCAGTCATTTCTCAGCAACCTCTGTACATCTACTCCAGATCAAGTAGAAGGAATTAAGGGGTGTTACATCGAATTATAAGTTTGATCATCCAAGTAGATAGCTAAGAAGATAAGGAGCATGTATGATTTTATGGAACTGAATTTAGATGAGTACAACTCCTAAAATTGTAATTTAGAAGACTTGACCATAATTTCAGAGTGTGATATAACTCTAGAGTTGGGACGCGAGTTAAGAAGTTTCTGATTCTGTGCAACCTACTATGATAGGATTGATCCCACTATGAGGTGCCACTATAGAGGGGTAAGTTGCCACCACTGTCGGATAGTCGCGGGTTTAAACTTCAGATAAGCCTCAAATTCATGTTTATTTTCTTTCACTTCACCCTTAAGAGACCAGAATGACCTGGATTATTCTTCTTCAATTTTTCACCAATTCTTTTGCTAATGTAAGTTAATTGATTCGCTAACTTGTATTTCAATTCCTAGACTTTATATTCTAGGAAAGTTTAATATAGAAAAAGATTTAGATATGTGACTATTGGTAGGTAAATCGCTAATTGGGGATATGATCATGGATTGGATAAAATTAGGATTTTACTGTAATTCGGATAAATTAGGGCAATATTCTTGATTATTATATTCCTTAATTGTTTATAGACCAAAAATGAGTTAGGACTTTGAAAAAGGGAAAAGCTTTGATTCTATAAAATTCAAGGCTTGAACTCGAAGTTGTGATGGTTTAATATTTTCATTTGTGTGTTATATACATGTTAACTATTTCGTAGTACTTTTCACATATATGTGAAAACGGGAATGATGGATTAAGTTAATTGAAAATCCTCATTATCTAATTATGTGTAATGCACCTATTACTTGAAATTGGTCAGTGGTGCCTTATTTATTAATTGTGGATGTGATTATGATTGTGCTTGTGCTTGAGATTGTGGATCGAGTGTCATGTTATGACACAGTATTGGATCCGATGTCACATTATGGTACATTATTGGACTGGACGTCACATTTGACATATCATTAGATCGAGTATGTGTTCTGCCACATCATTGGACTGGGTGTCACATTTCGACACATTAATGAACCGGATGTCACGCTTCGATATATAGCTTGTTTGAGTTTAGATCCTTTGAAGGACTATTGTTGAAATTGTATTAATATGATAATCTATGATGGTGACATGAGATGAATTGCGAATATTGTGTCATTTTCAGTATGTGCATGATTTACTTTATTTTGGTTGCTTTCTTAAATCTTGCTTATTGGAGTAGTCGCGTGATCCACGAGTGCTCTGCTGTTATGTCTCATTTTTTATTGAGTACAGAGTATATTCAGACGACTGCAATTAGACCTCAGTTATGAGAGCGCATGTTTCAGAATCCAAGGGTTAGCCAACATATTTTGAGCTGCAATGGATTCTTCTATTATCTTTGTCCAGTTTGATCCCGAACTCAAACTACTTTTATTTATTTACTAATTTTTGATTCGGGGTTGCACCCCCAATATTAGACTTGTAGTTAGAAGTTTTGATACAATGACTTGTAGTTCTTGAGTAGTAATTTTGCATTGTTAGTTTTGCTAAGTTATGAATCTCATCTAGCTTGATTATTTGAAGAATTGTTTTCGTAATCTCAAACTGGTTAAAATTGTTTTAGCTAGTTAACTATGTTGGATTATTGATTCTTTCATCGAAGGATAAGTGTGAATGCTCCTCGCGATATGTTCGGGTCATGACAAATACTTAAATAAATAATTGATGAATGAATAAATGGAAGTGCACAGACTTAGCCTCTATGAGCAGTCAGAATAAAGATTGGTAGGTTTAATTCATTTTACTTGTAGAAGAGACTGATTTTGAATATTGTAGGATAGTGAAGAGAGTGAGAAAGGGCCACGAGCAAATGATGATATGCCTATGTCTGTTACTTGATGTTAGGTGAAAAACAAGGATGGCATAATAATATCCACTTGAATAGACATAAAACAGATTCTATCTTTGTCTTTTTTCCATATATAATAATTTATGGTGAAGTTCTTAATTACATATTTGAAATATGTAGGGTAGGTAGGTGGAGATCTGATCTACCACTCAATGAACTTATTTTTTCAATTATTTATTACATTTATTAATTACTTGATAAAGTTCAATAAATCAAAACATATTATGTGCATACACACATATTTATATTAAACCAAAAAAGAATTTTTAAAATATTTTATTTCATTAATTATTTGACTCAAATTGATCGAAATTCATTGTCTCTTAAATCTCATTAGAGACAATAATAAACTAAGTAATTTCCTTCTATTAGTGCAAGTCATGGTAAACAAAAATGCTAGAAAGTTTCCAGTTCGGTTTAGCAATTTGAAGAAAATAGCAACCAAAACAAACTGTTCTTTATTTTTAATTAAAATCTAACATGCACCTTACAAGCTAGATACAAACTACAACGGAGTATCTATACACCTTAAGATGGAGTGATTATGAGGAGTCCTACTATATTGTTGGTAACATAGTATATAACATTACAACTCTCACATATTAGCATGTGTTTAGTAAGTACTTTCTTAAAAATGTTTGATTGATCAAAATGTTTTTCTTTTTTATAGCAAAATAAATTCTGAAAATAAGTTGCATAAATAACATTATCCCTTTCTTGCCACCTAATTTCACCAAGCCCCACCCCTTGATGACCATCCCACTCCCTACAAACCCACTCCTCATCCCAGCACCTCCATAATATTCTTTTAAAATACATATAAATACTAATATTTTCTTGCTTACTTACCAAACACTAGAAAATAATATAAGCAAGAATGTCTTGTGGAAAATTATTTTAGTTTCTAATGACTAAAGATTTATTGTGCTTGAAATTGAAACTTGGACAAGAGGTTGGTTAAAATGATAATGAAGCTCCATAGATTTGTGTAAAAGCAGAATGAATTAGAGTATACATTTGCCCTCGAACAAGTAGGTAATGAGTGATACACAACTCTATTTTACTTGTTAGAAGGCCAACTAAGTCATATGTTATAGGGAAACCAACCCTAAGATGCCTAGGCCAAAATAGGTAGTGCTACTGATACGCATTTGATGCCAGACCAGTGAAACTGCTGTTGAATAGGTTCACAATATTAGGATGACTTAATTAGCATTCAATACTTCTAATATAAGTTGCCATCATTGAGCGAGGGGTGGTGCTTCTCGGAAAGTGGTGATGGATGTGTTGAGTATGTGCAATTCATTCCACATTGAAAAATCAAGAAAAAATGTAGTAATATATGAGTATTCACCCAACTCTATTAGTATGAGGTCTTTTGGGAGATGCTCAAAAATAAAATTGTGAGGGCTTGGTCCAAAACGGACAATATCATACTAATGTGGGGTTGGGGTGTGAGTTCGCGCAGTCCTAACAAGTGATATCAGAGCCTAGGTTTGGAGGGAAGGTGTCATGAACCGACGCGTGCGGAGTTCTCGGTGTGAAAACATGACCAAGGATCTGCAAGAGTATCTTGTATCGAAAGTCTTCTTGTCAAGTGGTGGCACAGGTGGCGTGTCTCGTTAAATGATAATGACAATGCAAGATGATTTGGCGGATCAGATGGTGTAGCGATGTGAAGGTCTGCGCTAATACTTTGTGTCGAAAGTTTTCTCGATATGATAGTCGGGCGGCGTGTCCCGCAGGTTGTTGCGACGATATGAAGTCTTTCCGACAAGATGGTCGGACGGCATGTCCCGCAGGTTGTTGTGGCGGTACAAGATGGTGGTAGATCCAAAATTGATAATTGTTGGAGGGGAGGTCACGAGATTATGTGGTTTTGATTTGAAGGGAGGATTGTTGAGTATGTGCAGCCCATCCCACATTGAAAAATCAAGAAAAAATGTAGCAATATATAAGTTGTCAATTTGTGGAGGTTTTTTAAATTACTAATTTTACTTTGAATTAGTAGTACAACTCATCGCAAGTCAAGATTCATGTCATGTCAAATTAAAGTAATACAAACTCATATACAATAATTTGAACCTTAAAACTTTAAATCCCAAAAATAATTTCATATCAAATAAACTTTAAAAAAGTATTATGCATTTGTTTGGTGATTTGAGTTGGTGTCACCCTATTCCGTTTTCTAAGATGAAGTAAGTTTGATCTTCATTTTTACTTGGCTGAAAATCTGAAACTATAAATTCTTGGATAAACTAATATTGATGTATGCACATCCAATTGCGTACCTTTTGATACAACCAAAAACTTCAAAATTAAATTAATCTGAAAATAAACAAATTCATAAAACACTAGTCATTATTACCTAAGCAATTGAAGGCCAGATATAATTTTCCTAATGGTGTAGTGAAAACTCAATAATGTCCTGAAATTTATAAAAATATGGCTATGTTAAGTTTAAAAACTTACAAAATACATATTTGTTTAAAAATAAAATAAAGACGTAAAAAATATAGATTTCAAATTCTAGTGTACATGAATTTCAAAAGTCACGTGACAGAGTATTACCTTTACATTCAAATTTAATCTGCATGTTATACAAACTTATTGCTTTGAGATTTTCTTTTTATAAAACCTACCAAAAAAAGTCCATTAAAAAAATTACACAAAGAAATTCATATTGAATAAGAGAATAAAATAAATAAAGAGAGGAAAAAAAGGGGAGTGAGCGCGACTTATTAGTGGAAAGAAATTGCCACATTGTGGAAATAAGAAGTGAGAGGTTTGGGAGTTTATTTTGTGGTAGGAAAGGAAAATTTTATATTTGATTTTGTTTTAATTTATTGGAGGAAAATTTTAGTCCTTAGCAAATTTTAATTTTTGGAGTGAGAGGGTAAAGCATTTTAGGACTTTGGTTGGACATAAGTGAAAAATATTTTCTTTATAACAATTAGTAACTAGTAATTAATAGCATAAATAGAATAGAATGTTCACAAAAATAAATATAATAAACATACCTATTATTTGATAGCACCTTAATAGATAGAAAAGTATAGGTCATAAATTCACAATCCTTTTAAAATGAAGAACGTGAACGATGTGCATTTATGTTATTGTGTGTTACATATATGAACTAAATTTCATTACTATTTGTCATAAATCACAAAATATGAATATTTATGATATATCCAAAGTAAGAGATATATATCAATTGAATTTCATTACTATTTGTCATAAATCACAAATATGAATATTTATGATATATCAAAAATAAAAGATATATAAAAATAATATAATTTCTAAAATAAATGAATTTATAAATCTGTGGGGGTTAATAGTTGTCCCGAATTGATAGAATTGTGGCTATTCAGTAAAATCGTCACAAAAAGATTTATTTAGTAGGGGTTAGAACAAACGTCACTAAATGAATAAATAGTAGGGGGTTTAAAAACTTTCACAAATAAATGGCTACAGATTGAGCATTTTTTTTTGTAGTGATCTTGGACAACTAACATATCAGTACGTTGCAGGAAAATAGAAGTAGCATACATGTGTGGCCTAGGAAATATGTCATCTTGGTGATAATGAACCTCCCTCCCAAAAAAAAAATGATGTGGTGTGGTCCCAAGTTGTTCATGACAAAAAGAGATTGTAATCTGCATATAAGCTCAGACATAATAATACAAGTATGGCTTCCTTCGGATAATATTAGCTGGAGCAATATGGTACTTGCTGAATACTGAGAATAAATGACCAGAAAAACCAAGATAAAGAATTATGAGATAAAGTTGTGGAACCATGCTCTTGGATCTTGTTTGAAGTCATAGAGAGCCTTTTTGAGTAAAATAAAATAAAAAAAAAATATATATATATATCTATACATATTTGGGAAGAGAGGATCCTGCAATCCAAGTGGTTGTTCCATTAATACCGTTTCCTTAATATCAAATTGCTTAATTTCTAATTTATGGTGATGAAAATAGATAAAACATAGTGACAACTGAACTAAATATATCTATTGAAGAAGAAATAACTTAGCTACAAGATTAACTAACTTAATGACAAGTAGTTAGTTAGTTAACCTGTTAACTATATAAGTTGTACTTGTCTACTTACTTGGATTGAGCTTTCAATTACTAATCAATACACAAGCTCCTTCTCTCTCCTTATTCTTCTTCTTCTTCTTCAGTGTTCTTCTTCATCTTCCTTACTTTGCTATTCTTAATCTGATTCATCTTCTAATTAAATTCACTACAATAACATGGTGTCGGAGCATCTCGACTAGTTTCTAGGTTGATTGTTTGATTCGTTCCTGTTTCTTGTGAATTAGAAGTTGTATACAACGAAATTTAAGTTGAACATTTTTTATTTTCTTGGCCATGGAGGAAGCTCATTCTTCACAACTCCATGGGCCAAGAAATGTAAATCATTCCTCTCAAGGAACCGGACTTAGTCATGAATGCTACGGAGAAATGAAAATTATAAGGAAAAAGTTGTAAACGGCTAATAGCCAGCAAAAGTCCTACTGCAATGCCAAGAGGATGGATCTTGAGTTCCAAATTAGTAATTGGGTAAGGTATCTCCTATGAAAGGTGTGATTCGATTTGGTAAAAAAAGGAAGTTAAGCCCTAGGTATTGATGTCGTCCAAGTTGCACCTCCTTTTAGAGGATAAAGCGGTCATTGTCAAGAAATAGAACCTAACAAGGGGGGGGGGGAGGGGAGGGGTTTACAATAATTAATGAGAAATATAACTAAACT
>JAOTQR010012188.1:0-17942 GCA_025774065.1 Solanum ossicruentum
CATGATTTTGAACCAATTACGGAAAGACATGTGCCAAGAGCATTACAAATGAGAGGACATGTATCACATCAAGAAGTGTCGGAGGAATTTTATATGATTTTTCGTCAAGAACCAAAAGACTCTTTCATTTTTTTAATCACAATTGTGTAATATACCCTAAAAGGGGGATATTGTTTGTAGTACATGATAAAATTCAAACTCAATTGGTAGATGAGTTAGAATATGACACATGGCTAAAATGACAAGCTTGATGTAAACCCCGCCACCCCCCCCCCAAAATAGACTAACCTAGATAGCCAAAGAGTACGAGAAAACATACTACTTCTACAGGAAATGAGTTTTTACAAATGACATACAAAGCCCATAGATAGGATCATAGAACTATAGGGACTCGAACCTCGGGGAGCCTTAACATTGTGTAAAAAATCTGTTTCTTAAGGTTTTAGGTCCAAGGTGCTCACCAAGAGCCCTCCACAACCTATAGTGTGCTTCACGGACCGCGAAGGGACACGTGGAGGGAGACTTGGCCCTTCGGGACTTCTTTCCTTGACTGCCTAAGGGTTTGGAAGTGAACGGCTCCACCACGTAACCCTCTACTGATCATGTTGCCTACCAAGGTCCGTGGAGGGCACCCTCCACTTGAACCTTCACTGGTTACCCAAGGTTTCACACCATCAGCCTTGTACGGTCCGTTGGTGCACTCTACGGCTGTCACGCCTAGGAGGGTACCCAAGACGTGATCGGCACCCAGAGATTATTGCTAGTCCCCAAGCGAACCACTGGCCTCATCGCAATTACTCAATCAATAAACTTCTACTAATTCGCGGAAGACATAAGAAAATAAATGAGCACATCTATTTAATCTCAAAATAATATAATAATGAAAGGCTGGTAGAAGGAACTAGCTCAACAAATCTTAACAACCAACATTCGACTCTAGTCTATGAAACCTCTATCAATATCATATTAAGCGGTGCTAATGACAAACCTATGGCTGCCTCAAATAAAAAATAAGCTATCAAGTCTAACTCTAAAGCAAGATGAAATAAAAGCAATGAATCCTCCGAAATAGGAAAGGCTCACCAATCAGCTAAACATCTTAGTCCTCAATAATACGCCTATTGATGATCTATAATCCTGTATCTGCATCATAAAATGATGCAGCACCGAGTGACGTCAGTCATGGAATGTACAATATGTAAAATAGCTGAATGAAACCGAAACAGGTAGAATAATATGAAATATCAATCAACTCAAGGAAAATAATGAATTAACATGTCAAATGTCTATCCAAAGCAAGAATAAAGAGTAGACAAGTAACCTATCAACCAATCAAACCACATCTGACTCATCTCAAAGGAACTCAGCTCCACTCATCTCATCATCTCATCTCATCTCATCTCTACTCAGAGTATTCAAGGTAGGAACCTTCTGGGAGTTTCTCTTATTCGACAACAATCACTTATTAGCCAGGGATTGTACAACAATCACACTGATGTTGCCACATCCATTTCGTACTTGCTAGGTGTCATGATCCAGACCTACGATCTAGGAGTGACATGGCGAATGAGAATCCCCAAGTCCCCAAACAAGTCTCAACATCCATTCACACATCATCGGTTCGGAAGCGCAGATGAAATAGTAAACATATAATTCTAAGGGACGAAAAAATAGGACTCATGTTATGGGGACATCATAGGGATAAGGATTAACATGGATTCACATAGCACATAGTACATAAGAACTAAGAGACGGGTAAGTATTACTCACTCTATGGGGACAATTCGGGACTTAAGATCTTTTACATTTCGCATCAAACATACATGCATATCATAATTCTCATAATCAACTCATAATAGTCATATCGAATAGATAACCATAACCATATCTTCAAATACAACACATAGCACATATAAAAGTAGAAGATGTCCAACAATGCATCTAGTCATAAGATGGGACAGGGGCCAAGACATACCCCGGGCTCACCCTCAAAGTAAGTAAAATAGATAAAAACACTATAGGTAGAAAGATAGTGGGTTGTCCTTGGAAGATAGGACTTACCACAACAAGCAAATCTTGAGATCCAAGCTAGACGTCGTACGGTAGATGATTATAATCCTAGATCCTTATATGGTGATATCATATAGGCAAAAGTATGCATTAGTACATTTGAATATACTAAGTATGCACGATGCAATGCATATGACCTACTAAACCAGCATTCAATGTTAGATGGCAAAGGCACATAATATAGAAAGAAATATATATCCAAAAAATAGTAGTACAACAATATGCATGAAATTCATGTTGCATGAATGCAAAAGTACTTTATATATATATATATGTGGATGGGACCGTAACCGACATGAGACCAAGTGAGCTATGCCTTGGAACCCCGTTGTCTTCCCAACAATGGATAAGAGGTGATCTACTTGTCAAAAGTAGATCCTTAATATTCTTTCCCCTTGGGGCATAAACATAATCCTATGCTAGGCATATAGTTCAAGGAAAGGAGTATGGACCCTTGGGGATAGTCCACGCCGACATCCAATCCATTGGTGTTAGGTCATTATCCCTCTAGAATACATATATATAAATGCTTGTAAATGAGACATAAGACTTCAAATTGTTTACATGCATTCTTAGGCGTAAATGCCAAATGACATTCTACATAATCATGCATAAAAGGCTCAAAAGCCAACACATTCTTCATGTAATACTTTCATGAATAGAGATAGCTGATTTGGAGAATCTTTTTGAGAGATGATTATGGACCCTTGGGGATAGCCTATTTCGACTCAAACCTCAATTGATGCTCCCCTAAATATAGTGGTGTAAACACCCATAAATTGTTCCTTGAGCCATAATCTTAGACATTTATGTGATCACATTCTTGTCATAACCATAATCTTATGAATATAATTACGCTTAGTCCACTTCATAATTTCATAAAAATCCAATGTACATGAATGTATATGCTATGGATGAGATCAGAATGGCATGGCTAACATAGATTCAAACTCCATTCAACAATACAGTATAAGATTCAAGTGAAAACATAAGAAAATTTGTATTTAAAACATAATTTGGACTATCCATGCTCAAAAGAAGCTTAAAAGGGACATGCATATTCACATCTTCATAAATTCAATGTAAACAATCATAATAGGGCTTAAAGTAACTTAAAATCATAAATAAAGTACAACCTACACATCAATTGAATTTAAATAATCATAATAATGAAAACCCACTTCTAAAGTAAGCTTAAATTCATGAAAATTTCTTTAAAAAATTTGGGTCTCCTTGATTTGAAGGACCAGTATCAAAACCCACCCACCTTCACTAAATGAAGAATTTCCAAGAGAAATTTGAAGTAGAATTGAGTTTACTCTGATTCCCAAGTTGAAGTCCACAAGAGTTCTTTGAGATAGGTTTGAGAGTGAGTTTAATTCTAGAGATAAAGGGTTAGTCTTGAATGAAGGTTTAGAATAGTGTAACAATGGTTTATGAATGTAAAAGATGGTTTAAAGGTCTTAAAAAGCTTTGGAGATGAGTTATTATTTTTAAAAAAAAACTTTGGAGATGAGTCAAAATATCAAAAACACCCCAACAAACCACCTCTTTAAATTTTATACAAACCCTCTCAAGGTAGGCTTCACGGCTCGTGAAGCTCTTCACGGTCTATGAAGGCTCCGGTCTAGCCCAGACAAATTTTATGAAAAAGGGCATAACTTCTTCATCCGAACTCCAAATGAGGTGAAATCAGATGCGTTGGAAAGCTAATTCAAAGAGATTCAATTTAATAGTTCATGGGCCATCCAGTTCATTTTGTGCTAAGAGATATGTCCATTTAAAGTTGATCCTTCTATTGGTACTTGTGAAACACTTAGTCAATGGAATTCCTTTGAACTTGGCTTGATATAAGAGACCCATGATGGCCTTAAACGACATAAATAAGGTTGAGTTGAAGGCTTAAAGGTGAACTTAGCTTAGCTTGAAGATCCCATATTAAGAAAGTTTTTATGAAATTTGCTTCACGGAAGGGCCACACGGCCCGTGAACTTCCACACGGCCCGTGAAGGTGGTTGTGTGACAACCTTTGCTCCAAATTGAGGGGTTACAAGCCTAAGGCCATCACACGGCCCTTCACATGATCCGTGAAGTGTCATACGACTCGTTTCGGTTCCTAGTGTGGCGTCCCTTAGCTTGAACTCCTCACTAAGGCCAACACCTAATTTTTGAGGCCAAGTGTCACCTCACTAGAGGCCACACGGGCCGTGTGACCTCATACAGATCGTGATGTCTCGCTTGATGTGTCACCTTGGTCCAAAAGTTCCCAAAAATCAAAATTTTCAAGATTCAATAAAGTCATATAATGTTCGAGTCATTACACCAGGTAGGGAACGAATGGAATCCACTAGGGACCACCAGCAAAACAAGTCCTTTATTGTTTTGGGGACTCTATCAAGAGGGAACCATATTTCAATGTGATGGTTCAAATCCTTAACTACGCTTGGCTACACAGTTTGACGAGTGCGATTTGATTTAACTCTTGCTCTTTCGATGCTCAATACTCCACCCAAGACTCAATCCTCATAAGACAATCAATCCTATCAAATCATCTCAATCAACTTATCTCAAATCAGCCTCATGGAGACACTCATCATTCAATCAGTCTCACAGAGACTCTCATCAATCAATTTCTCAATCAAGCTCAAGGCTTAGAACAATTATTAGGGAAAACAAAAAGAGAAATCATTAGAGTTCATATATGGAGATTCGTGGGACTATCAAGCTGTATCAACTCATCATCTCATCACTCTCACATCACAATCACAATCGACATTCTTAATTCAAGGCTCTAGATTCAATCCCTAGGTTCATTCATGCATGCTTTCAAAATTATCATGTAGGGTTATGCAATATCTCATGAAAATATTCAACTCAAGAAAGATAAGTTTATGATGATCATCAACAAATGAAAATACATGTAAGTAAAATAGTTTTCAAGAAACTATTCAATAATCATGTATGTAGACTAATTAGACTTTCAACTCTTCTATGACCATCTATGGGGAAAATGAGAGAACAATGTTATGTTTTTAATTTAGCCTTACATACGTAGGATAACGCTATCAACAATCAGCTTTAAGAATTGCCTTTGAATTCTCCGATCTACGCTTCTCTCTTCTCTTCTCTCAAGCCCTAACTTTTTAATGACTTAGAAAGGACTTTAAATTGGGTTTTTGACCCTTTTTACACTCAAAACAACCTATTTTGATCATGTTTTGAGTTTAGAAGAGGGTTGGGAATTGTTCGGAATGCCCTTCATAAATGTTAAAAAATGTTTACACTACGGGAAACGACTCCATGTCCATGTGTATTTTTTTGAGAAATTTTTCAAATGAATTTTCCAATCTTGTAAAAAAATTTTGAAAAAATAATTGCAGGTCCGCTACAGAGGTGCGACACGCCTCTGTCGCGCACTCACACTATTTTTTGTTTTCAGACTGAAAAATTATCTTTTGATCCGATCGCTGTAAAAAACATCCAAGACCATTTCCCCACTCAATATTTCATATTAATCGCATATCCGGCGTCGAATTTGCAAATGAAGCGTGGAAAGATGCGTTATGCGCACATCTCTACTCTAGGATATTTTTGTAATTTTATAGGATGTTACATAATCTCCTCCTTGGGATCATTCGTCCTTGAATGATGAGTAAAGATGGATATTTACGCAAGAATATACTCAAAACTCATCTCGACATTCACATCTATCAATTAAACTATCGACTTTTCCTCAATCATAAATCAACTCTACTCAAAAACTCAAGAATAAATAATCAACTCAAAAATAGACAATCAATTTAGTTAAGTGTATGGAAATTACCTTCAACATTCTCATTATTAGGCATGAATAGGTGTGGATATTTTGCTTTCATCTCTTCCTTAGCTTCCTACGTGGCTTCCTCAATGAATTGATTTCTCCATAGGACTTTGATTGAGGCTATCTCTTTGGTTCTCAATTCGCAAAACTGATGATCAAGGATTTTAACCGAAATCTCTTTGTAGGACAAGCTATCCTTCACTCCAATACTCTCAACAGGGATCACCAAGGTAGGATCTCCCAAGAACTTCTTCAATATCGACATGTGGAACACTGGATGAATGTCGTCTAACTCAAAAGGCAACTCTAGCTCATAAGCAACCTTCCTAATCCTCTTCAAAATTTGATATGGCCCAATATAACATGGACTTAATTTACCCTTCTTCCCAAATCCCATGACACCCTTCATAGATGATGCTTTCAAGCATACCCAATCATTTACCTTGAACTCCAAGTCTCTCCTACTCACATCGATGTAGGATTTCTAGAGACTTTGTGCAGTCTTCAACTACTCTTTAATGACCTTAACCTACTCCATTGATTGGTGGAGAAGATCAAGCCTAATCAACTCCGCCTCTCCAACCTTGAACCACCTAATTGGAGATCAACATCTCCTCCCATACAAAGCTTCGTAAGGAGCCATTTAAATGCTTGCATGATAACCATTGTTATATGCAAATTCAATTAATTGTAGGTGATCATCCCAATTTCCCTTGAAATCAAGAACACAGGCTGTCAACATATCCTCTAACATCTGAATTGTATGCTCTGCCAGGCTATCTATCTGTGGATGAAAGGTTGTAATCAAATTCACTTTCATACCCAATCCTTTCTGGAAATATCTCCAAAATTGAGAGGTTAATTGAGCTTCTTTGTCCGAGATGATGGACAAGGAAACCCTATGCAACCTCACAATCTCTTGGATGTACAACTTGGCATACTTCTCTGTAGTGTTAGTTATCTTAACTGCTAAGAAGTAAGCCAATATGGTCATCCTATCCACAATCATCCAAATTGAATCATATTGCTTTCAAGACCTTGGTAGACCAGTAATGAAGTCCATATTGATCATCCTACTTTCATTGAGGAATCTTAAAGTTCTGAGCCAATTCACATGGTCTTTGATGCTCAACTTTCACTTGTTGGCAATTTAGGCACTTGGAAACAAACTATGCAGTATCCCTCTTCATTCCTCTCCACCAATACACTTCCTTCAAGTCATGGTACATCTTGGTAGAGCCAGGATGAATGGAATATCTAGATCTATGGGCTTCTTCCATAATCTTTTCTCGAATACCATCAACATCTGGGATGTACAATCTACTTGGTATCTCAACACTCCATCTACCCCTTTGGAGAAGACCATCACTTTCTGTTTGTGGACAACCTCTTTTAATTGGAGTATGACAAGATCTTGGTCTTATATTTCTTTCACCTCTGCAACTAAGGATGAAGAATACTCGTTCTGAACATTGACTCCTCCCTCATCATTCTCCTCAAGTTGAACTCCCAATCGAGCCAATCGATGCACTTCTTTAGCTAATTCCTTCTTTCCTTACTCACCATGGTTTGTACTACCCATTGATAACCTATTAAGAGCGTCATCAACAATGTTAGCTTTACGTGGATGGTAAAGAATGCTCATGTCATAATCTTTGAGCAACTCCAACCATCTCTTTGGTCGCAGGTTGAGCTCTTTTTGACTGAAGACATACTGCAAGCTCTTGTGATCGGTGAACACATCCACATGCACCCTATACAAGTAATGGAGCCAGATTTTAAGTGCAAACACCACTACTACCAACTCAAGATAATAGGTCGAATAGTTTCTTTCATGAACCTTAAGTTGTTTGGAAGCATATGTTGTCACTTTCCCTCTCTGCATCAATACACATCCCAATCCAACTCTTGAGGCATCACAATATATTATAAAGTCCTTTGTCCCCTCAGGCAAGGTTAAAACTAGTGCAGTAGTCATTTTAGATTTCAACTCTTGGAAGCTTTTCTCACCTCATTAGACCACTGGAACTTGACCTTTTTCTAAGTCAATTTAGTCAATGGCGTGAATAGGGAAGAAAATCTCTCAAAAAATCTATGATAATAGAATGCCAACCCTACAAAACTTCTTATGTCCATTGAGAGGTCAGTCTGGGCTAGTTCTTAACCACTTCAATCTTTTGAGCATCCACTTGAATACTATCACTAGAGACAACATGGCCTAGGAAAGCCACTGATTTAAGCCAGAATTCACATTTAGAGAATTTTGCATATAACTCATGGTCCTTAAATGTTTGGAGGATAATTTGAGGTGATTTGCATGCTTCTTCTCATCTCTTGAATAACCCAAAATGTCGTTGATGAACACAATCACAAATATATCAAGGTACTGTCTGAACACCCTATTCATCAAATCCATAAAGTGTAACACCCCAATGTTTTTAAGCTAAGACTGAGATATCCTTCAAATGATATAGGATATTATTTAATGATTCCTAATTGAGTATAGGTCTTAAAGTCAGTTTTAAGTGTGAGAATAGAATTAGAGATGATATAAGGTTGCAGTTCTAATGTAAGATTTTATAAAATTTAGATGGACCAACAACTTTTAGGTTGTATATATATATGTTCGGATCAATTACTAAGTATTTAAAGTATATTAGATGTGATTTAGAGTCATAAGGTGTTTTTTACATCAAGCCAAGTTCAAACAATTTCAACCGACTAAGTCTTCGTCTGAGTTGATAGAAGGGTCAACTTCAAATGATCATATCTCCTAAGATATAATGAGTTAGGTTACTCATAATGTTTCAAATCAAAGATATTTGAATTACCTTCCCAAAGCATCTAATATCGTCTTAATCAGAATTTGGAGTAGAAAGTTATGACTATTTTACTGAAGAACTGCAGAGCTATCTGAAGGTCCGTGACAGCTCCGCGTCTCGGACCTGATGCGAACCCTTTCTGGATAAGCTAAATAGCGTCCTTTCTTTTTCTTTTCAGGGTACTTTTATCCTAAAAACTTTGGGAATCTATTGAAGGTCCCAAAAAGCATAAAACGTGAGTTTTTCATAAGTAAAACACTCTCTTTCACTCCTAAACATTAACGCTCAAGAATCATCAAGATAGGATTAACTTTCAAAATTCATCCTAAAGGTAAGTTATTCTTCATAAATTTCAATCAACCCTACCCAAATTTCTTCACCCATTCATGAATCTAATAGAATCTTAAATCATAACCTAGGGTTTCAAGAAAACGATTTCAAGAAAACGAATTCAAGAATTCCAAGAAAGGATTTCTTCATTCTTCTTCTTCAAAAATTAGGGTTCTTCATCAAGAACTCTGAAGATTCTAAGTCAAGAATTCAAGAATCAAACTGCGGGAGATTAGTTTCAAGCCACTGCCTAAGAGAATCCCTTCAAACAATGTCTGTCCAAGTTCTTCCACTCTAAAAGAACTACCAAGATCAAGGATTTTCTCCAAGAAAGCTAATATTCATCAAATTTCAATTGTAATATCAACTTTCTAGGTATGTAAGCCTAAACTAAAAGCATGAGATTGTTCTCTCATATTCCCCATATATAGTCATAGAAAAGTTGAAAGTCTAATAAGTCTACATACATGATTCTTGATGGGTTTTCTTGAAAATTATATTAATTACATGTATTTTCTTATGTTGATGATAATCATAAACTTATCTTTCTTGAATTGAATATTTTCATGAGATATTGCATAACCCTACACGATAATTTTGAAAGAACGCATGAATGAAGATAAGGATTGAGTCTAGAGCCTTGATTGAGAATGTCGATTATGATTGTGATTGTGATATGAGAACGATAATAGATTGATAGTACTTGATGGTCCATCAGTGCTCCCAGATGAACTCTAATGATTTCTCTATTTGATTGTTTCCTAATGATTGTTCCAAGCCTTGAGCTATTGATTAAGATGTTGATTGATGAGATGATTAGAGTCTATATGAGACTGATTGAATGATAAGTGCCTCCACAAGGCTCATTGAGTTAGTTTGATTGGGATAGATTGTCTTATGAGCATAAAGTCTTGGGAGGAGTATCAAGCATTGAAAGAGTAAGAGTTAATCCAACTCGTACTTGTCAAACTACGTAGCCAAGCGTAGGTGAGGATTAGGACCATCACATCATATCATGTTGAGGTCCTCTCTGATTAGAAGTCCCTGAAACAATAAAGGACTTATGGATTGCTGTCTCCATTTTTGACTTGCCCATTATAGTTATGATTCATTCCTTACCTGGAAAGTATAGAACGGCTGTGGCAATATCAACGTGATTGTTGTACAGTCACTAACTCATAAGTGATTATTGTTGTATAAGAGAAACTCCCAGAAAGTTCCCACCTTGAGTACTTTGTGTCGAGACGAGATGAGATGTGGTGGGATGAGTTGAGTTGAGTTCCTTTGAGACGAGTCTGATTTGATTGATAAAGTTTGATTTGGTTGATGAGTCACTTATCTACTCTTTGTTTTTGCTTTAGATAGCATTTGACAAGTTGATTTGTTATTATTTTTAAGGTGATTGATGTTTTATATTATTCTACCTGTTTCGATTTCATCTAGCTATTTTACACATTGTATATTCCACGTACTGATGCCACTTGACATTGCATTATTTTATGGTGCAGATACAGGGATTAGAGATCATCAACAAGCATATCATTAAGTATCTTAGACGTTCAGCTAATTGGTGAGCCTCCCCTACTACGGAGGATTTATTACTTTTATTTCATCTTGCTTATAGAGTTAGACTCGATAGGTCACCTTTTTATTTTGAGGTAGCCATAGGTCTGTCATTGGCACCACTTAATGGTGATAGAGGCTTCATAGACTAGAGTTGAACGTTGATTGTTAAGACTTGTTGAGTTAGTTCTTTCTACTAGGCTTTCATTTATTATATTATATTACCTTGAGAATGGATAGATGTGCCCATTTACTTTCTTATGTCTTCCCCTGATAAGCAGAGTTTAATGATTGAATGATTGTGATGAGCCCAAGTGGTTTGCTTGGGGACTAGCAATAGTCTTTGGGTACGTGGCCTCCCGGGGCATGACATGAAGGTTGCAGGTGCATGCTTCAACCCAAAATACATGACCAAGAACTCAAATTGGCCATATCTAGTCCTAAAGGCTATCTTTGGAATATCACATTCCCTCACTTTCAACTGATGGTAGCCATATCTGAGGTTATCTTTGAGAAACAAGAGGCTCCTTGAAGTTGGCCAAACAAATCATATATCCTTGGGAAAGGATATTTATTTTTTATAGTTACCTTATTCAGTTGCCTATAGTTAATACATATTCTGAGAGACCCATCTTTCTTTCATATGAATAGGATTGAGGCACCCCAAAGAGAAACACTCGGCCTTATGAATCCCTTCTCTAACAAATCTATCAATTGTTCTTTCAACTCTTTCAATTTAGGGAACCATCCTATAAGGTGGAATTGAGATAGGCTGGGTATCGAGAAGAACATCAATCCCAAAGTTAATCTCCCTATCAGGAGGGACTCCGGGCAGATCCTAAGGAAATACCTTAGGAAAAACATTCACAATCAGGACTAACTCAAGAGTATTAGACTCGACATCATCATATTTAACCCTCACAAGGTGGTAGATACAACGTTTAGAAATAAGCTTTTTAGCTCTAAAATATGAGCTAAACCTTCCTCTAGGTGCAACAACATCACCCTTCCACTCTAGAACTAGTTCATTCGGGAATTTGGAACTTAACGGTTTAGGCTCTACAATCAACGGTGGCATAACAAGCGTAAAGACAATCAATGCCAAGGATCAAATCAAAATCATTCATATCTAACTCAACCAAATCAATAATAGTATCCCAATGATGGATGGACACTACACAAGTTCTATAGACTGTCTCATCTCTAATAGACGTACCCGCTGAAGTAGAGACATCAAAGGGTTCAAGAAGTCTCTCATGAGTTCTATCAAATCTACCGGCCACATAAGGATTTACAAAAGATAATATGGCACCAGGATCCATCAAAACATAACAATCAATAAAAAAGACTCGAATTATACCCGTCATAACATTTGGGGAGTTCTCCTGATCATGTCAACTACCCAATGCATACAAACGATTTGTATCTCCGCTTGCGCTTGATGTAATACCTCTCTAATTTCCCTTAGTTGGTGAGGCTGGTGTAGAAGATTGAGCCCGGTCAATCCACATTGGACAATCTCTTTGATAGTGACCTGCTTGGCCACACTTATAGCATACATCACTCCCCTCGCGTCATTTACCCATGTGTAATTTGTCACATGTACCATATGGTGGTTTACCTAGTGAACCTTGCCACACTTGATTGTGACTGAGATCCACAGGCTCCAACATTCTGGGACCTCTGATCATTTTTTACTCTAGGCGCAGGTACACTAGCAGATGATGGTGCTAGAAATTGGTCACCATTGCCTTTCTTTCTTACCTCATGGCTGGATGTTTTGGCTTTCTTGCTTCTAAACTCCTCTTTATCATGCTGCCTTTCCTCATTAGCTTGTTGTAAAAAGATCATCAGTATCCCAAAGTCCATATCACTCACAAGCATTGTTCCCCTCCCATCTCTTTTTGGCCCTCTATTCAGCCCATCCACATACATTTCCATTCTCCCCCTCATATCGACGACCATTTATAGAGCATATCAAGAAAGTTGTGTAAAATTTAGCCCATACTCTTGCACAATCATAGAACCCTTCTTCAAGTTTAAGAACTTTCTTACCTTAACCTCTCTTCGTTCTCTTGGGAAGAAGCGCCCAAAGAAAGCTTCCTCAAACATAGCCCAAGTCAGCACGGGGGTATCCACTCCTCTACCTTTCTTCCAATGGTCGAACCATACTCTGGCCACACCCTTGAGTTGGTAAGCAGCCAGTTCAACTCTATTAGCATCAGCCATATACATCACTTGGAACACCTTCTGGAGCTCCCCCATATAATTCTCATGATCCTCAGTGGATGCAGACCCTGTGAACTCATTCATCCTCAAGAATTCCCGTAATCTTGATGTGTCATGTGCATCTTGTCTATCTACTCCTTGTCTTGCAGCAGGTGCTATGACAACCTGGGCTAAGGTCTAAATAAACCTGGCGTAGCTCAGTATTGGAGACCTCATCTTATTGGGGCTATACAACAGGGACAGCTAGTTCTATGGGCTCCTCATGTCCTTAAGGCTCAAGTGGGTTAACATTCTATTTAACGGGATGTCTTCTACCTCTGACAACTCTTCTGGGAGGCATAATCACAACTCTGCAACATGTAAAGCACGAATTAAAATCGAACTTTCGTAGAGCATAACTCCATAACAGGATATAGAACATGAAAGAAGGGAAACAATTCCTAAATATTCTACAACTTCCAAATTATGGATGTGGAGCTCTTCACACCAATAATAAGGACTCTACTAGACACGGCTTCATAGACTACCTAGGGTACTTGAACTCATGCTATGATACCAAGTTTATCATGCTCCAGAAGGGTACCTAATACGTGGCTGGCACCTAGAGACTATTGCTAGTTCCCAGGCGAACCACTTGGACTCATCACAATCGTTCAATCAATAAACTTCCACTAATCAGTAGAAGATGTAAGAAAGTAAATGGGCACATCTGTCTAATCTCAAAACAATATAATAATGAAAGGCTAAAGAAAGAACTAGCTCAACAAATCTTAACAATCAACATTCGACTCTAGTCTATGAAGCCTCTATCACTACCATATCAAGCGGTGCCAATGATAGACCCATGGATACCTCAAATCAAAAGTAAGCAATCAAGTCTAAAGCAAGATGAAACAAAAGCAATGAATCCTTCGAAGTAGGAGAGGCTCACCAATCAGCGAAACGTCCTAGATCATCAACGATGCGCCTGTTAATGATCTCTAATCCCTGTATCTACATCACAAAATGATGCAACACCGAGGAGCATTAGTATATAGAATGTATAGTATGTAAAATAGTTGAATGAAATCAAAACAGGTAGAATAATATGAAACATCAATCAACTCTAGGAAAATAATATATTAACATGTCAAATGTGTATCTAAAGCAAGAATAAAGAGTAGACAAGTGACTCATCAACCAATCAAACATTATCAATCAAATAATGACTTATATCATCATCTCGACTCAGAGTACTCAAGGTAGGAACTTTCTAGGAGTTTCTCTTATCCGACAACAATCACTTATGAGCCAGTGATTGTACAACAATCATGCTGATATCGCCACATCCATTCCGTACTTGCTAGGTAGGGAACGAATCAAATCCAATAGTGGCTACTAACAAATCAAAAAAGTCTTATATTGTTTAAGGAACTCTATCAAAAGGGAACCATAATGTAATGTGATGGTTCAAATCCTCACCTATGCTTTGCTACATAGTTTGATGAGTGCGAGTTAGATTAAGTCTTACTATTTTGGTGCTCGATACTCTTACCAAGACTCAATGCTCATAAGACAATCAATCCCATTAAATCATCTTAATCAACTCATCTCAAATCAGCCTCATGGAGGCACTCATCATTCAATCAGTCTCACAGAGACTCTCATCAATCAATATCTCAATCAAGCTCAAGGCTTAGAACAATTATGAGGGAAAAAATCAAAAAGAAAAATCATTAGAGTTCATTTATGGAGACTCGTGGGACTATCAAGCTCTATCAACTCATCATCTCATCACTCTCACATCACAATCACAATAGACATTCTTAATTCAAAGTTCTAGACTCAATCCCTAGGTTCATTCATGCATGCTTTCAAAATTATCATGTAGGGTTATGCAATATCTCATGAAAATATTCAACTCAAGAAAGATAAGTTTATGATGATCATCAACATATGAAAGCACATGTAAGTAATATAGTTTTCAAGAAAATCTTCAAGAAACCATTCAAGAATCATGTATATAGACTCATTAGACTTTCAACTCTTCTATGACCATTTATGGGCATATGAGAAAATAATCTTATGATTTTAGTTTTGCGTTACATTCCTGGGATGAAGCTTTCAACAATCAACTTCAAGAATTTCCTTCAAATCTCCAATCTACACTTCTCTCTTCTCATCTCTCAAGCCCTAATTTTTCAATGACTTAGAAAGGACTTGGAATGGGGTTTTTGATCCTTTTTATGATCAAAATGACCTATTTTGATCATGTTTTGAGTTTGGGAGAGGTTGGGATTGTCCAGAATACCCCTCATAAATTTTCAAAAAAGTTTACACTATGGGAAAGCGGGTCCATGACGAGCACCTGTCGCGCCCATGTGTATTATTTTTTGAACGAGTTTTCCAATCTCTATCAATAAATTTGAAAAAAATAAGTGTAGGTTGGCTACAGAGATGCGTCTCTGGCGCACACTCACATTGTTTTTCATTTTCAAATCAAAAAATTATATTTTTGATCCAGTCGCTCTAAAAATCGATCGAGACCATTTTCCCACTCAATATTTCTTGCTAATCGCATATCCGACCTCATATTTACAAAGGGAGCATGAGAATACGCGTTATGCGCACGTCTCTACTCTAGAAGTATTTTGGTAATTTTATCAGGTGTTACAATGACCTACAGGGGCCTCCGTATAATGCACTATGGAGCACTTTAGGCCCATTGTAAGTTGGGTCTTTTTGGTAATTTGTCCCCACTTGTTGATCTTTTAGGACTTTTATGCCTCCTTTAACACTCCTAAATCATTCTTAAGTCATTTACATCCACTTCATTTTTATTCCAACACTTAGTTCCGAAAATTCAAGTCTCAAAACGTCATTCAAGCTTAGACTTTGAAGACTCAGGCTAGAAGCTTAAGCGTGGTTTCAAAATCTAGTCTATCTCACGTCAAACTTCTTCATTCCGTCAAGGTATGCGTGGATTCATTCTTGATTTTAGTTCAACCTTGGGGCCCAAAATCTATTTCATATATTTTATGATTTTTAATTATGATTTACATGTGAGGATTATGATTTAGCTTCAAATTGATAAAATTATGATATGGGTCATTATCGATTGTTGATTTTAGCATGAATTAAGTCTTATTATATTGATTTATATAGATTTTATGAGATTTGAATTTGCATGTCCCTTTTAATTATAAATTTATTCATGGGTAATTTCAAGTGTGATTCAATTATTGATTTCTTCATGGATTATACATGATTCAATCTAATTATCTTAATTTATGTATGAATTTCAAGTACCCATGTTATTTTCTCATTTCTAATGACATGAGCATGCATGAACATGACTTCTCATAAAGTTTTACTATGGATTTGGCTATCAATTATGAATATGATAATGATTTTAAGGCAAGTATAGTTATGACATAAATGTTATCACATAATGTCAATGATGTGGCTTTAAGCACTTATGGGTGTGTATACATCATCATGTACAAGTTATGAGTGTGTTATTCCTATGCATGTAATCATGATTTGAAGTATGATTTGACTTTTAAATGCAAGTATGCATGACTATGGTTCAAAATGACTTATGATCTTGTTACAAGCACATATGTGTTACTGTATGGGGCGGGGCGGAGTGATGGCCAATTAAAAAGGCACATGTGCAGAAGATGCATGTTGCAGAGATGAGTATGTTAAGATGGATGTGCGGCAGTACCAAGAGTGACAGGGTAAAGAATGAGAACGTCCGGGAGTAGCTTGAGGTGGTCCCGATGGCAGAAAAGATGAGGGAAGCGCGGCTGCGATGGTTTGGACATGTGCAGAGAAGGAGTACTGATGCCCCTGTTAGGAGATGCGAGAGGATGGATGTGGAAGCTACTCGGAGGGGTAGAGGTAGACTGAAGAAGTACTGGGGGGAGGTGATTAGACATGATATGGCGGAACTTAATCTTACTGAGGACATGACACTGGAGAGAAAGACGTGGAGGTCGCGTATTAGAATAACGGGTTAATTGTTAGTTTTAGGTGACCCTTGGATTCGGGGTATAGTAGGTTTAGTTGGGCAGGGGTAATCTTGTGGTCGCAATATATGTCGTAGTGTGTACTACTTTACCACTCTTTTCATTTTTACATACTTTATTTCTTTTCTTTTATTTATTTTTTATTTTTTAGTTTTTATTATTATTTTTTTAATCATATCTAGTTCTTCTCTGCTTTGTGTTTTGAGACGAGGGTTCACAGGAAACAGTCTTTCTACCTCTGTGTGGGTAGCGGTAAGGTCTGCGAATATTACACCCCCCCAGACCCCACTTGTGAGATTCCACTGGGTATGTTGTTTTTGTTGTTATTTCCATGGATGATGACTTAGCATGGAATGAGATTGGAGGTAAGGGCTCGACACAAAGAATCATTTTATAAAGCCTACCTTTCTCATAACTATATGCCACCATAGGATCATGTTTTTCCAATATGGATGATTACGTACATGAGACCCACCATCTGAAATGGCAGGACTTGTAAAGTGAGGTATAATTTATCTTTGGCAAGTAGGCTACTCTTTCTCAGGTGTAAAGGTAACATCAGAATTCCATATAATACCTTGCATGATCTTGCATGTCGGTTAAGATCCCACCCATCCTCGCTTATGTTTATGTATCATGACATTCATGCATCATGATTTAAGGCATCTTCATATGGCATTCTCTTCTATATACTTCTTTCTATCCATCTATCTATCGAATATTTAATGCTAGTTTTATAATGCCTATTTACATTGCATGCCCAAACACTTAGTACATTCTAACGTACTAATGCATACATTTGCCTACAGGATCTAACCATATAGAAATTGGAGCCTGTCCTCATCTACCTCTTCGTGACTAAGTTTGTTAGTGGAAGTTTGCTTGTGGTGAATCCTTTATTTCAAGGACAATACCCACCTTCTATCTACCTATGCTACGTTATGGTTATTTTATATTTCTTTTGTTGAGGGTGACCCCAGGACATGTCTTGGCCTGTATCCTTCTGTGAATTGGAGGAGGTCTTGGATGACTTAATATACTATATATGAGCCTTATTATGCTTTTTCTTATGAAGTCTTTTCCTTTAGACCTTAC
>JAOTQR010012217.1:0-17934 GCA_025774065.1 Solanum ossicruentum
AATTTTTTGTAATTTATGTAAAAAATTTAAAATTTTTAAAAAACTTTTTATATTTTTTTGCAATTTATGTAAAATTTTTTAAAATTTTCAATTTTTTTGTTTTTTTGTAATTTATGTAATAAAAAAATTAATTTTTTTTAAAAAAAATTTGTAATTTTTTTGTAAAAATTATTTTATTTTTTCATGTTTTTTAGGAATGCCACGTGTAAAATAATGGGTGTGATGTGTACAGGTTGTGTTTACGTGAACAAACGTGGCATCACAGTATTGGCTGGAAAAAACACATCAGTGCGATTGTACTTTACGCGTCATGTCAGCAACTACCCTGTGCCTACTTTTTCAGGAATTGTCAAGTTGAGGGTTATATTTGTGCATTATGAAAAGTTGAGTTCTAACTTAAAAAATTAAGCCAAATTTGAGATTATATTTGTGTATTATGCTTAAAAATATTAACTTTACCGAGGCAATTGCTGCATCAAAAAGAAAATGGATTACTAAAGATACCTTTAGGTAGTAAAATTTTGTGTTTAAAAATATTATTCATGTTGCACTTGAGGTAAAGGAAAACATGTAAAGGGACGTGTATTTGTACTATTTGGGACTTCACGAAACGGTTGGATTCTTAATTAAAAGTCCCGATGGTTTAATTTTTTATACGTACAATAATTTGTCTAAGAAGGAATAAGGGAATAAATTTAAAAAAAGAATTAAAAAAAATATAAATACTAATTTTTGATTGTGCCATATCACCGAGTTATAAATTCTCTTTTCTATATATATGTTAGGAAAAAATTAAAAATTAAGGAATTTTAAAATATATGATAAGAGAAAATTATATGGTAAAAGTTCTAATATTTTCTCTCATCAAAATGTATCAAGTTTTTTATATTCCTAAGTTATTTATTATTAGACAAGATTAAAAAAAAGATACTTTCTTTTACATTCTGTCATTTTTATTTTAAATATTTTAAGAAATGTCATTCTTCATTAGTAATTTTTATGTAACATTATTATTTATGAAAGTTAAGTTAGATGAAATAGTTAAATCTGAGTTAAGTATATCAATGTTTATATATTAAGTACAATGTAAAGACTCTTGGCAGATGACTTTCAATTTTCTTTCTGTGCAATTTCAAGTTGTCATTTTTCGTTATACCACAATCATTTTTTGTAATGACCATGAAGGTCATTTTTGGTATTTTCAGTCAAATTACTATTTTGCCCTTCTCGAAAGTTACCTTGATTGATTATTGGTTAAATCTAAAAGTTAGATTTTGAAAACATTGTGATAAGCTTGAGTTTTGCAAAAGAAAAAATTTTCAAAGGTTTAAATTGGAAAATTTGAGTTTCCTGGCCATTTTGAGTTTCGATTATTGGATCGTGATTTTATCGATTCCATCTGATTCGCAACGTCGAATTTGATTTAGGAGAATTTGCAGAACTGAATTTGGAGTTAGAATGGAGATTTTAGACTAAAATTTGTATTTTTAGTTGTTACTAGATCCAAAGTTTGACTTTGGTCAACATTCGGAGTTTGAAAGCTCAGAAATCAAAAATTTCAATAGTTCCGGATAGTCAAACTAACGCTACAAAAAGCTTCATTATGATTTTTAGAGCTTCTAAGAATATATTGAGTTTTTGAGTTTGAAACTAGTTTAAATGAGTTTTCTCGAGTTTCGGGTCAAGGAGGCCTCAAATTCAAATTCTAATGATTCCGTTTGATCTGAAACATCGAGTTTGGTCTAGGAGGACCTTTCGTTCAATTCTTGGGATTTTTGGGTGTGTTTTTGTCCCTTCGGTAGGTTTTAATATTGGGAAATTAGACCCACACTGGAATAAAACGACCTCCTATGAGAACTTTGACTACACCGTTGAGTTGGAAATATCATTTTCGATTATATTTCGTTTATGGATTATATTTTTCTACTTTAAATGAGGTCGGAGCATCGAATTTAAGTTTGAATGATTGCTTAAAAAGCTGAGTTGCGCCGACATGGCCCAATGAGAAGTTGCCATGTGGAAGGCAGCTTGCTCAAATCTAGAAATGTTCCAGATTTCTCAAAATCGAGCCCCAACCTCAAACAATGTTTTCTCCCTCATTTTTCATCCAATTTGGGCGATTCAAAAGTCTAACTTGTGTATTTTTCCGAGAGGAACACAGTGAACTTCAAAAATTGATTTTAGTGCGCTGTTTGAGGTAAAATTTGCTGGTTTGATGCTGCGTTTACAATTTATTTTGAAAACTTTGACATGCAATTTCTACCTCATATTAGCTCCGTTTTCAAAATGATTTTCGCCACTGAATTTCTTATCATTTATAACTTGTTTGGATGGTGGTTTGTCATGGTTTCATAATGTATAGTAGTATTGTACAGTATGGTATGGTATCGTACAGTACAGTACTATACAATGTTTGGATAACATGCATGAGCTGCTATGTTTATGATAATTTGTTGTTTGATTTGACTGTATGGTACTGTATCGTAACATATAAATTTATAAAAATGTCCTTAATTATTATAAATATTAAATTTATTAATATATTTTAAATAATTTTTTAAAAATAAATACATAAAATAGAGTAGGTAAACATACAATCTAATTAGTAGCTCAGTTGGTTGACTACCTGAACTTTTACCTTGTTGGTGAGGACTCGATTCCTCACATTGTAATCCCCCTCCCCATTTCCCCCCTACCCCTAATTAAAAAAATATATATCTCCAATTTATACAAACAATACAAGAAAATAAAAAAGTAAGAACTTTTAAAAAACGAATCTCAAAAATAAACTAAAATGTGAAAGAAAAGATGGGAGGTGGAAAAAAAATTCAAAAGTTGATGAGGAGGGAAATAAATAATATAAAAATAATATATTTATTAGGGTAAAGTTTAATAAAGAATAAAAGATAAATTATAATTATTTCAATTTAAATAAGGGTACAATTGAAAAAAAATAGAGCCATGGATACCACCAAATTGGTGATTTCAAAAAGTGAGGATTTTCATGGTTACAAAACGATGAAACAAAATCATACCAGACCATAAAATTAATGAAACAAACAAAACAAACATCGTTCTCTTTATAACCATATCATACCATACCATGGAAAATCACCATCCAAACAAGCTATTAGAGAATCTTTTAACGTATAAATTTTTAGATTCCGAAGACTTTTTTCGGCGATGAAATTTTTGGACTATTTTGCCATTTTCACCCAAATAAATTGATTTTAGTGTCGTTAGATTTGTTACGTGATTATGATGATATTTTTAAATAGATTTTGGTGATTTCGAGTATCATAAAAAGGGGAAGGCTTCGAAATTGACGTGATTCGAGGCTTTAGATAAGGTAAATGGATTTCTAACCTTTTGTTAAGTATGTTAAACCTCGTATGCTCCAACGTGTATAGAATTGAGTATTTTGGGGTAGAGATGGATCAATGTAGACTATGATTGAAATATTTTGAATTGAGTAACTATTCATATGGTGATATTTGACTTGTAAATTAATTATGGAGGTTTATTATATGTGAAATAGTGAATTATCTGTTATTGATATCGAATTGGTATTTATTTTGAGATGTGAATGTTATTGAGCTTGTAATGGTATTGAGATGATGAGGATATTGCAAAATTTGTGGTATTGAGTTACTCATTCTTGATTGTTAAGATATATGATTCGTATGGACATCTTACGTACTTTATTTCCATGAACACAATCATTGTGCATTTATTATGTGTTTTTTAATGATGCAAAGAAGAGATATGAAAAGCCGAAGGAAAATAGTTCCGACTAGTGAAAAAGAAAAGAAATGAAATGAAAGCCGAAGAAAAATGGTTCCGACTATATATGAAATGAAAATTATCGAAGGGAAATAGTTCCAACAGATACATGGTCCATGTGTGGCCCCATGAGTACTGACTGAGAGATGATTATGATCAGCAGATATGTATTGTAGGAAAGACATGCATCACTATTATTTGACATTGCATAACATTATTTATATCTCACGGCATTCATTCCATCCCATAATGCTCTTGCTTGCTATGATTATATTGAGTGTTATTGTCATGCCTCGGGAGGGTATCCTTGGCATGACCGACACTTGATGAACCATTACTGATTCCCCAAGAGAACCACCTGATCTCATTGTCACATCAACTCAACAATGGGATAAAGAACTCAAATAGACAAGCATTATATGAATAAGATATAACTTAACTAACTCATAATATCTAATGAATAGGTTTGGAATACAAACTCTACTCAGTGTATGAAGCCTCTACTCAATCATTTAGATGGTTCCATGACATTCCATGGACACCCAAATCAAAGAAAGAAAAATATATTAAATCAACTCATAAAATAAAGGAACTCCCTGGAAAAGCAAAGAGGCTCACCAACTCTGCAAATGTACTGATCTGGACCTCAAGGATGCGTGGCCTGAAGTCCTCTATCACCTGTATCTGCATCATGAAAAGATGTAGGCCGAAATGGACGTCAGTACATGAAGTATACTGGTATGTAAAATAACTCAAGAAAGTAAAAGTCAACTCACTCAACTCAACAACTTATACTCCACTCAGTACATGCAAGTTTTGAAGAAAAATCATACTTTTAAAGTATGCTCAGTAGAATAGACTTAGTTTAAAATATCATGCTCAATCAATGTTGCTCATGAGTTTCTCTTAACCGACATCCAATCCCATCACCTTTAGTTTGGTGATGCACAATAAAGGCGACGTCGTTGCCATGCCCGCCCTAAACTTGCCAAGAAACAACGTGATCAACTCTCTCATGGATCCATAGTGAATGTCCACTTGCAGGACAAGAGTCACTAGAATAGTCTGTACGAATATCCTATGCTAGCAACATAGTTCTGTGGGTTAAAGTAGATGTTTTTTTCTCCTCGATCGATGCTTGATACTCTTCCCGAGACTAAAATATGCTTAACTCATTAATCAACTCGGCAACCAACTCAATCCTCAATGCTCAATCAATCAACTCAAAACTCAACCTGATTTGGTTATCTCATCTCAACTCATTTCAGTTACTCATCAACTTAAATGCAATTCATCAAATTTAACTCAGACTCAAACGGACATTTGGACTCATTCAATTTGACTCATCATGTAGTGCAAACAAGGTAGTCATATATAGTAGTGTATGTAACTCAATGCAACACGTTTTTCATACTCAAATTACTCAACTCAGCTACTCAAACTCAACCTCAACTCAGTGACATGCATAAAATTTCATAAAAATCATGCGATTTAGAGCTCATGCTATCAAGTATAAAACTTTACCTTAATTTCATGTATAGAAATCATATAATGCATCAAATACCTCATAACTTATCATGAAAATTCATAATAATACAGGAATTTAGTATTTGAATAATAGAATATTCCAAATTTCAACTTTTTTCCAAATTTTAACTTAAAAAGATGAAGGGGCGTGTGGAAGAAGGTAGTCCACACTTTGGTAAGCCTTACAAACCTGGAAATAGAAGAAAAAATCAAACCTTAGTCGATCCTTGCTCTTGAATTGGAAACCCTAGCTTCTTCTCCTTTCTCTAGTGCTCTCAAGAAACCCTTTAGTGGAGAATGATGAATAATACCCTTAGGGTTCTATTCTAAGGCTTTATTCAAGCCTAAATCGACCAAAGGTTTAATGGAATATGGATTGAAATAGAGAAAAATACCCCTCAGTGAAATTGTCGTCTGAGTCCATGAGACCCCATGTACGAGTCATAGACCACCCCTCGTACACTAGGTGTCTGAAAATTTGAGTTACTGAAAATTGGTACGGAACCCCTCTATATGATTTCGTAAAACATTCTACGGGTCGTAAACTCCTCTCATAACTAAGGCTTGGTCCTGAAACTTGAGTTACTGAAATTTGTCATGAAATTGTCTCTACAAGTTGTGATATACTTTATGAGTCATATATCATTTTGTGAATATGCCTTAGACTTAGAAAATTTTACCAGGTCATCTGGGGTTATACGAGACCCATTCTATAACTTTAAGCCTTTTTACGTGTCATAAATAGCTCTCCTGAACCTGCCTCTACAGCTTTTCTCATTCACTTCTCAGGAACTTCTGCAAATTCACTCCATATCAGGTAGAAAGAATTAGGGAGGGTGTTACATTATCTCCCCCTTGGGATTATTCATCCTCAAATGATGAAAAACCTAGGGATTAAGGTCAAGGAACGAATCTCCCTATGGACTATAACAATCAACTAGCTCTCACCTCATTCATGCAATTAGCAAATCAAAAATTTTAAGCAAGTAAAACAATCAAAACATTCAATAAATCACATCAATCCTCACTCAAACTCTAGAACTCTATCGTTTATCATATGAAGAATGAAAGGAGGACTCAAGGAATGAAAATTTAAGGATTTAGAGGGAATCATTATTGTCAACTCTCTCATCATCAGCAGGTAGGAATAAATGAGGATATTTGGCCTTCATATCCTCCTCCGCCTCCTAAATAGTTTTTTCTATGAATTGGTTCCTCTACATACTTTGACAGATGCAAATTCTTTGGTTCTTAACTTGCGAACCTGAGGATTAAGGATTTGGACAGGATTTCCTCATAACTCAGATTATCTTTCACTCCAATATTCTCAACAGGCACAACCAATTGTGGGTCTCTCAAACACTTCTTGAGCATATAAATGTGGAAAATGGGATGGATGACCTCTAACGTTGCATGGTAGTTCTAACTCATATGCCACATTGCCCACTCTCTTTATGATATGATAAGGGCCAATGTACCTCAGACTTAGCTTTCCTTTCTTTTTGGACCTCATCTCTCCTTTCATGGGCGACACTTTCAAATGCACCCAATCATTGACCTTAATCTCTAAGTCTCTTCTTCTAACGTCGGTGTAGGATTTCTATCGAATATTCGCAATCCTCAACCTTTCTCGAATGTTCTTCACCTTATCCATAGCTTGGTGAACCAATTTTGGTCCAATCAACTCTGCTTTACCTATCTCAAACCATCCAATTGACGACCTACACCTCATCCCATAAAGTGCCTCATACGGGGCCATCTGAATACTCGAATGGAAATTGTTATTGTAAGCAAGTTCAATCAAGGGAAAGTGGTCATCCAAATTACCTTTAAATTCAATAGTACAAGCCCTCAACATATCCTTCAATGTTCGAATAGTATGCTCTGCTTGGCTATCTGTCTGCGGGTGAAAAACAGTGCTAAGGTGCACCTTCATACAGAAACCCTTCTTAAATGATCTCCAAAAATGAGCAGTGAATTGATATCCTCTATCTGAGATGATAGCCAAGGGGACTCCATGCAGTCTAACAATCTTCCTTATGTATAACCAGGCATAATCCTCTGCAAGTTCAGTCGTCTTTACTGCTAAGAAGTGAACAGATTTTGTCATCTGATCCACTGTCACCCAAATCAAATCATATTATGTGTGAGAACTCTATAAGCCTGTAACGAAGTCCATGTTAATCATCTCCCATTTCCACTCTGGAATCTCAAAGTTTTGAGCTACTCCACATGACCTTTGGTGCTCAACTTTAACTTGTTGGTAATTCGGGCACTCAGAAGCAAACTCAGCAATATCTCTCTTCATTCCACTCCACCAGTAGACTTCCCTCAAGTCATGGTTCATCTTAGTAGACCCTACATGGATGGAATGCCTAGAATTATAGGCCTCTACCATAATCCTATCTTGAACACCATCAACATCTAGAACACGCAGTCTGCCTTGATACCTTAATACTCCATCTCCCCCTTTGGCGAAAGCCATCACCTTTTACTTATGCACATCCTCTTTCAACTATAATAAAATAGGATCTTGATCTTGTTTCTCCTTCACCTCCACTACTAGGGATGATGCCGACCCATTATGCACAAGAACTGCTCCTTGGCCTGATTCATCTAATTGGACTCCCAATCATGCCAATCTTTGTACCTCTTTGGCTAACTCTCCTTTCTCCTCTTTTACTAGGTGGTGCTTCCCATGGACACCTGCTAAGGGCATCAACAACCACATTATCTTTACCTGGGTGCAGAGGATGTTCATGTTGTAGTCCTCGAGCAACTCAAGCTATCTTCTCTGCCACAAGTTAAGCTCTTTCAGGGTGAAGACGTATTGCAGACTCTTGTGGTCTGTGAATACATCGACATGTGCTAATATAAATAGTGACACCATAGCTTAAGCCAAACACCACTGCTGCTAAATCTAAGTCATGAGTGGGACAGTTCTTTTCATGCACCTTAAGCTATCTAGAAGAGTAGGTGACAACCTTCCCCCTCTGCATCAACACACATCCCAATCCCACTCTTGAAGCATCACAATAAATACCAAATCCATCCCTCCTTTTAGGCAAAGTCAACATTGGTGCAATAGTTAATCTCATTATCGGCTCTTGGAAACTTCTCTCACACTCGCCAGACCTGAAACTTGACCTTCTTTTGAGTCAATTTGGTCAACGGTGCTGATATGGAAGAAAACCCATAAATAAATCTCTGGTAATAGCCAGCCAATTCCAGAAAACTCTTTATATTAGTTAGAGAAGTTAGTCTAGGCTAGTTCTTAACCGCCTCAATCTTTTGAGTATCTACTCGAATGCCATCCTCTGAAATTATATGGCCTAAGAAAGCCACCGATGTTAGACAAAACTCATACTTGGAATACTTTGCATATAGCTCATTATCTCTGAGCATTTACAAAGTGATCCTAAGGTTATTGGCATGCTCCTCCTCATCTCTAGAATACACCAAATATCATCAATGAACACGATCACGAACATGTCAATATATTGTCTGAATACTATCATCAATGAACATGATCATGAACATGTCAAGATATTGTCTAAATACTCTGTTCATTAGGTCCATGAAAGTTATAGGTGCATTTGTCAATGCAAACAACATCACCAAGAACTCAAAGCGACCATATCGAGTCCGAAAAGCCATCTTCTGGATGTCACATTCTCTGACTTCTAATTTGTGATAGCTTGATCTGAGGTCTATCTTAGAGAAAACAGTAGCACCCTGAAGTTGGTTAAACAAGACATCAATCCTTGAAAGGGGATACTTATTCTTGATTATCACCTTATTGAACTGAGGTAGTCAATACACATTCTAAGGGAACCATCCTTCTTTCGCATGAACAAGACTGGAGCACCCATGGAGAGACACCCATCCTTATAAATCCCTTTTCTAGCAAATCCCTCAACTGCTCTTTCAACACTTGAAACTCTACGGGAGCCATTCTATATGGCAGAATGGAAATGGGTTGAGTATTAGGAAGTACATCAACTTTGAAGTCGATCTCCCTATCAAGAGGGACTCCGGGTAGATCCTCAGGAAATACATCAGGAAACTCACTCATAATTGAGATAGACTCAAGAGTAGGGGCCTCAACATCATCAGACTTGACTCACACGGGGTGATAAATACATCCCTTAGATATCAATCTTCGAGCATTGAGGTAAAAAATAAACTTACCCTTCGGTGCAACAGAATCTCCCTTCCACTCAATAACAGGCTCATTCGAAAATTAGAATTTGCCAGTCTTTGTATCATCAGAGGCATAACAGGCATGAAGCCAGTCCATGCCAAGGATCACATCGAAATCGACCATCTCTAACTCAATCAAATTAGCAATAGTATCCCTATGATAAATGGATACCATATAATCTTTATAGATCCTCTCAGCTTGAATGAACTTACCAATAGGAGTGGAAATAGAAAATGGCTCAAGTAAGCATTCAAGAAGAATCTCAAATATACGTGCCACAGATGTCGCCACAAAAGAACAAGTTGCACCCGAATCAAGTAAAGAATAACAAGGAAAGGTAAAGACTTGAAGCATACCCGTCACAACATCTGGTGCAACTTCTTAGTCTTGTCACTTCCCTATAGCATACTGGTGGTTTGTCCCACCACCTACCCTTGGTGCAACACCTCTCTGGTTATCCCTCGCTAGTGGTGTTGTGGTAGAGGACTGGGCCTTATTTCCCCATATCATACACTCCCTATGAAAATGGCCTTGTTAAATACAGTTGTAGCAACTATTCCCTCCCTCTATACATTCTCCAAGATGCATCCTATTACATTTCCCACAAGGTGGCTTCCCCTTAGAGCCAAGAGTTACACTTGCCTGAGACTATGGACCTTATACCCTAAAATTTGGATGACCTTGGGATTGCTAATCATACCTGTGGCTTGAGGCAGGTACACTTGCTGAAGATGGTGTATAGCTAGAGGACCTCTTCTAAAAGTAGGACTTATCAACCTTACTCTGCTTGATGTAAATGGGCTCAGGCCCTACTGATCTATCCTTCTTACTTAGATGTTTCTCTCTGTCCTTCTTCTTATCTTCCTCAGTCTCCTGGGCATAAACCATCATCCTAGAGATATCCATACTAGGGATTAATAATGCTGCCTTGCACTCCCTCTTCACATATCTGTCTAACCCAAATACGAACTTCCTCATCCTCGCTCTCATATGTTGGACCATCTCTGGGGCATATCTGGATAGTAGGATGAATTTCAACCTATATTCTTTGACAATCAACCCCTTTTGTTTTAGATTCACAAACTTCTCGACATTCGCCTATCTTAATTCCTGAGAGAAAAAGTGATCGAGAAAGGCAATCTAGAACTTATCCTAAGCAGAAGGCTCAACTTCCTTACATCGACTCTCTTCACATTGACTGTACCAAACATTGGCTACACCTTAAGCTGTTAGGAAGGAACTCAACTCCCTTAGTCTTAGTCGTATGTATATTTTTCAGCAGATTCCATATCTCATCAATGAAGTTCTGAGGGTCCTCTTCAACCTTAGATCCAGTGTGGACAAGAGGGTTCATCTTAAGAAAGTCTCTCAGTCCGGAGGCAGTCGTTGGCTCATGGGAGCTAGTAGCCTAAAACTAGGAGTATGCAAGCCATAGTTCCCGCTCTGTGTAGCCACCAACTGTGTGAGTATAATTATAGATCCTCTAAAATCAGCCTCTGTAGTGGAAGCAGGTGGACTGGTAGGTGTCACATGGACACCAACAGCTCTGGCCGATCGACCTTGGCCCCTCGTTTCCATTTGAGAAGGCACCTCTGAAATAGGGTTCTCAGCATTGCTAGCTGAAGTATTTCTATGGGTTCTGGTGTGTCTAGGAGGCATGATCTGTAAGCGCATAATGCACGAGTAAGATAGGTACTTCCATAGAGTTAGAATTGATTGCACGAATTCAAAATACAAGAAAGTAAGATAATTCCTAATGTCCTATAGCCTCCTGTTTATGAAGTGTGGTTCACAACACACCTATAAATAAGACTCTACTAGTCATGACTTCATACACTCCCTAGGACTCTTGAAATCTGTACTCTGATACCAAGTTTTGCACGCCCCGGAAGGTACCCTTGGCGTGGCCAACACTTGAAGAACCATTGGTGATCCACAAAGAGAACCATCTGGCCTCCTAGTCGCATCAACTAAACAGCAGAAGAAATAACTCAAATAGATAAGCATCATATGAATAAGATGTAACTCAACTAACCTATAATTTCCAATGAATAAGTTTGCAATACAAATGCTCAACAAATCCTATACTCAGTGTCTATGAAGCCTCTACTCAATAATCTAGATGGTGTCATGAAAGGTCATGGACACCCAAATCAAAGAAAGAAAAAATATACTAAATCAACTCATAAGATAAAGGAGCTCCTCCAAAAAGCAAAGAGGGCTCACCAACTCTAGAAGTGTACTCATCTGGATCTCAACGATGCGCGAGTTAAAGTCCTCTATCACTTGTATTTGCATTATGAAAAGATGCATGCCTAAATGGATTTCAGCACATAGAATATATTGGTATGTAACATAGCTCAAGAAAGTAAAGCACAACTCACTCATATAGACTCAACAACTCATACTCCACCCAGTACATATATGTTTTGAAGAAAAACCATGCTTTTAAAGTATGCTCAGCAGAATGGACTCATTTTGAAATATCATGTTCAATCAATGTTGTTTAGGAGTTTCTCTTAACCGACATCCAATCCCATCACCTTTAGTTTGGTGATGCATAACGAATGTGATGTCATTGTCGCTCTTGCCCTAAACTTGTCCCAAAAAAAGGTGATCAACTCTCTCAAGGATCCATAATAAATGTCCACTTGCAAGATAAGAGTTGCCAGAATGAGCTATACAACTATCCTACATTGGCAACATAGTTCTGTGGATTAATATAGAAGTTTACTTGCTCCCGCTTGGTGCTCGATACTCCTCCCAAGACTAAAACATGCTCAACTCAACAATCAACTCAATCTTCAATGCTCAATCAATCAACTCAAAACTCAACCTCAGATGGTAATCTTATATCAACTCATCTCAATTACTTATCAACTCATTCAATCAATACAATTCATCAAATTCAACTTAGACTCAAACGGTCATTTGGACTCACTCAATTTGACTCATCATGTAGTACAAACAAGGTAGTCATATATAGTAGTATATGTAACTCAATGCAACACATTTTTCATACTTAATCATAATCAAGTTACTCAACTCAAATACTCAAACTTAACCTCAACCAGTGACATGTATAGAATTTCATACAAACCATGTGATTTAGGGCTCATGTTATCAAGTATAAAACTTTAGCTCAATTTCATATACAAAAATCATGTAATGCTACAAATACCTCATACCTTATCATGGGAATTCATAATAATACAAGAATCTAGTATTTGAATAATAGAATTGTCCAAATTCCAACTTTTTCTTTTTCAAATTTTGACTCAAGAAGATGAAGGGGCATGCAGAAGAAGGTAGTCCACTCTTTAGTAAGCCTTACGTACATGGAAATATAAGAAGCAATTAAACCTTAGCCGATCCTCACACTTGAATTGGAAACCTTAGATTCCTTGCCTTACTTTGGTGCTCTCAGAAAACCCTTGCATGGAGAATGATGAATAATACCCTTAGGGTTCGATTCTAAGGTTTTATTCAAGCCTAAAATAACCAAGGGTTTAACGGAATAGGGATTAGAATGGACAAAAATACCCCTCATTAAACTTGTCATCTGAGTCCATGATACCTCGTCTACGAGTCATAGACCACCCCTCGTAAACTAGTTGACTAAAATTTGAGTTATTGGAAATTGGCACGAAACCCCACTCCATGATTTGCAAAACATTCTACGGGTCGTAAACTCCTTTTGTAACTAAGGGGTCCAACTTGAGTTACAGGAATTTGTGACGAAACCATCTCTACGAGTCGTGACATACTTAATGAGTCATATACCATTTCGTAAATAGGAATTAGACCTAGAAAATTTAACCAAGTATGTAAACATGTCTACGAGTCATAAATGACTCTCGTGAACCTGCCTCTGTAGCATTTCTCAGTCATTTCTCAATAACTTCTGTACATCCACTCTAGATTAGGTAGAAAGAATTTGGGGGGGGGGGTATGTTAAAGTTGTTGAGATTGGTTATTCATTGTATCATTTGCCTTGTTTATGGCTTTACATGATTAGTTCTTGATATTGATTCAGTGACACTTAATGAACTGGTGAGAACTTGATAAATTTTAGAATTTTCCTCAATAACTTAAAAGTGGAATAATGAAAATTATGCTATATAGGTTTTGATCATAAAATTTTCGGATTGTGCAATTGTGAAGGTTATGAATCCTTGTATTATAAAATAGTTTTGAGATTGTGATCCTTGGAGGACTACTGCTAAGTGATGATTATAGTTACATTTTAGTAATTTCTATATATTATGTATATATATATATTATGCTGGGACATTTCTGAGTGCAGGTTTGTAATCCAGCAATATATGGTTGGGTGTTAAGGAGTTACTTGGTTCTTCATTATTTACGTTAGGTTAGTTCCATTTGTAGAGTACCCTATTTGGCGCTCATCCCCTTGCTACATTTTTTATAGGTTGCGATCTCGGTCCATCTGGTTAGACTTTTCTCATTACAGGATCGAGCTTCTGAATTATTCTTATGGTATTTGTTTATGTCTTCACTAGACCTTCAAGGAATCCATTATTATGTTATGTTTTATTTGAGGACTTGACATTTGGGACATGTATTTTATTTGAGTATTCTGTATTTGTAGGCTTGTATATGTGACACCAGTCCTTGGGATAGTTGTAGTTTGGTCTTCTATGATTATCTATCATATTAGACTATTCATCTTCTACAATTATTGTTATGTTTAGTTTAGTAAGTTTTGGGCTGACTTAACCTTGGTAGGTTAGGTGAGTGCCATCACGCCTAAAGTTTCAATCGTGACAATTTGTTATCAGAGCCCCAGGTTCATAGCTCTCATATATGTACAAGCTAGTCTAGTAGAGTCTTAAGGATTGGTGTAGAGATGTCTGTTACTTAACCTTGGGAGGCTACAGGGACTACTAGGAAATTTTCTTTTATTCTTTCTATTCCTATTGTGCGTGGTTATTGTGGGTCTCGGTATATTGCATAGTTTCAAATTCAATCCAACTAAGAAGTAATGGATATATGGTCAACCTTGGATTGTCCTTTAATACGAAATGTTTTGGGTGTGGATGAAGTCAGATGAGCCATGTCAAGGATGAGGTATCCGACGGGGAAGTCGAATTGAAGAAGCTAAAGGAGCAACTTCAAGATCTCTTGAGTTAGGGGTTCATACGCCCTACTGTCTCTCCATGGGGCATCCAATTTTGTTTGTAACGAGAAATGATAGTTCCATGAGAATATGTATTGATTATAGATAGTTGAACAAAGTTATAGTTAAGAATAAGTATTCTCTTCCAATAATTGATGATCTTTTGACCAGCTTCAGGGTGCAACCATGTTTTCCAAGATTGATTTGAGATCCAAATACCATCAGCTAAGGATCAGGGTTTCTGGCATTCGTAAGCTAGCTTTTTAGACGAGGTATAGGCATTATGAGTTCCTAGTAACGCCCTTTGGGATAAACAATACCCTAGCCACATTTAGGGAGTTGATGAATAGTGTATTTTGACTATATTTGGGTTCCTTATCTTTGTTTTTGTTTTCATTGATGATATATTGGACCACTTCAATGCCAAAGAGGATCATGAGCAGTACTTGAGGATTGTACTTCAACGGCTTAGAGAAGAGAGGTTATATGCCAAGGTTTTTTTATTTTTTCAAATGTGAGTTTCAATTGACTTTGGTGGCATTTTTGGGTTATGTTGTATCTATAGTGGATATTCGAGTTTATCTAGCAAAGATTGAGGCGGTTCAGGGATGGACTAGATATACTTCAGCCATTACGATTTGTTATTTTGTAGGCCTAACTGGTTATTACAGGCGATTCTTTCTTTTCTTCTGTATTAACCCCATTGGTTAGCTTCACTTAGAAGAATACTCCATTCTTGTGGTCAGAGGAGTGTGAGGAGGGCTTCTGAAAACTCAAATATTTGTTATCTACAGATCCGCTTTTGACATTGCTAGAGGAGGATGTTGATTTCACAGTTTGTTGTGATGCATTTGGAGTTGGTTTGGGTGGAGTTTTGATGCAAAAAAAGGGAAAGGTGACAGCTTATACGTCTAGACAGTTGAAGGTTCATGAGATGAACTATCCTACCCATGACTCGGAGCTAGAAGTGGTTGTGTTTGTGTTGAATCTATGGAGGCACTATCTATATAGTGTACATTGTGACATCTTCACAGATCATTGTAGTTTGCGATATATCTTAAGCAAGAAGGACCTAACTTTAAAGAAAAAGAGGTGGATTGAGCTTCTAAAGGATTATGATGTGACTTTATTATATCATTCGGGGAAGGCCAATGTGGTGGATGGTGTTTTGATTAGGATGGCCTCCATCTTGGGGAGTCTCGCAGCTATTCAGGTTGAGGAGTGATCATTGAAATTAGACAAAGGATTGGTAAGAGTGTAGATTTCAGCATCGAGGGTGATACTTTCCTAGTCTACTAGATGTCTGGGGTGATTCATAAAAGTGGCATAATATCGTTAGAGAAATGACTATGTTATCGGTTTAATAATTATGGGTTCCCAGTTGTTAATTTTTCAAATGAGTGTTGATTAGTATGGACAGAGGATGACATTATGTTCATTCAAATCATGACCTCTACTAAGTCTTCTTAGAGTGTATATGTAGCACGAATGACTATGATACAACTACTACGGCGGTGTCTATGTCTATTTGGCTTGGGCTATGGGTTGTGCTACTTCTACTACCCATCTTTTTTATAGAAGAAGGTATATTCATTTGATGAGAGATGAAAATAATTCAAGTATCTATGATAACCATTCAATGAGACAAAAGTGTGGACTATTCGAGCACGAGCGTCTCGGAGCATATAATGCATTCTAGTGGAGAACCTGGTAGGACTTCTGATGTGGCACTAGTACTATACAAGGACAGATGCATTGATCATTGAGAGTGGACACTAGTTACTTAGGAGTTATCAGTTGTTGCACTTACTCAGGTTGTGGAGTTTGGCATTACTTTCATATTTGGGGAGAATCAATTGGTTGTTACTATGGATGCTTGGATTTGGAATCAGTTGTAAGAAAAGTTGCAGTGGTGAATCTTAGAATGGTTATTAATATGTTTAAGTGTGGATTGTATTTAGAGATTTATATGGGAACTTGTGACTTCATTGTAAGTCAGGAGGAGCATGTCGATATTTAAATAACAATCATATGGACTAATAAGGTTTCGACAAGTTCACTTGCATAAATGTAAATGGAAATGATAGTGAGAAAGTACATGTGGAGGATTCATTGAGTCAGCAAATTTTGCTGGTATGACTTGGAATTGGGCTACCATATTAATTATAAGAGCAATTTTGTTGTATGACATGACGTTAGTTACCTTTTTCGATATATGGTAAGATAGTTACACTCGTACAAGTGGGGTTAAGAAATTGTTGGGTAAGATATGAGAGAGAAGTCTATAGGGGTTGGCTCGACTGTGAGAATGAGCTTCTTTATGGCATTCGATTCAGTGACTAGTATTACTTCGGTTGCTAATAAGGGGCATATTGATGTATATGAGAAAGCGATTGATGAAAAAGTAGGGTGTGCAATCTCTAAAGATTTTCAATATATGTGTTAACCATGATTAAGAAGAAAATCGGTTGCATGATGTGAATTGGGGTCTAGGATTTCATGGTACGTTACATTCATGATAGTTGATTTTGTCAAAGTATGGATTAGTCAGGTAATGAGATGATCAGTTATATTGGTTATTGAGCATTTTGAAGGGGTTTTGAGCATGGCTTTGATTATGAATTTTGTTACTTTTGACAGTGAAGGGACTAAATTAAGTTTCTTTTGTGTAGTTTGGTGTAAAGTAAAAGGCAATCTGTTATGGAAGTTTTTCTAAGAAATAATAACAATAAATAGGTTAGGAGCGAGTACATAAGCTTTGGGCATCAAAGAATTTGAGCATCTAAGATTGGGCTGTAAGTATGGGTTGAGCATTCAAAAATCCTCGCAACATTTATGATAGATACAAGTTAAGAAAAGTGAAGGAGATTAGACATCATATATGGGTCTATGGTTCAGAGTTGTAAATTGCATGGATTTGCACTTTGAGTTTGTGTGATAATGTGAGGTGAGTTGACTCATCAACAGGCTATGAAAGACTATCAACTTCATTTTAGAAAGTTTGGTTTGGGTTGGTATAACAAACAATGATATGTGAGAAATTCGGTCGTTCATTGTCACGACCCGACCCCACACGTGCATATATTGTCCGCTCTGGCCCCATAGAGCCGCACGATTTTATTCTTCCAAGGAAAGCCCGAGAAAACGCGTATACAAGGTCAGAGCTACGCAGCGGAACTGGTACTCGACACATGCATATATTATCCGCTTTGGGCGACGCACCACATGGCGACCCCTCACGGTTTTGTTCCTGGCCCGCATCACCCGCACACAGCCCAGG
>JAOTQR010012228.1:0-17933 GCA_025774065.1 Solanum ossicruentum
ACTCCACTCAAACCAATCAAAAGGTGCCACCACACATGACCCCACTAACAATTTTAATCTTAAAGACTACATTTTTGTAGAAATTTACATTTGGTCCCAAACTTTACCAAATTAAACCAATTAAGGACTTACGGGTTCTAACAGGTTATATATTTTGAACAAGGCTGAAATACTAGTCAGAACAGACTGCAAAGCAATTGTCAAATTTCATCAAAAAATAAATAATAAAACAAATCGTAGGCGAAAATGGCTTAATTTCGTGTAAACGATCTCAAACTACGAAAATATTGTCTTTGAATATATTAAAGGAAAAGATAATAACCCAGCAGATCAATTAAGTAGATCAAATCTTAGACTTAAATAATGAGAACTATTTATTTTTCAACATGAAACTAGCAATGACAAAGCCTATAGACATGGTGAAAGGTAAGCCATCAACTCGAGACTTGTACGCGCAAATAGTTCTAGGTAATGTTCGTTTCAGACCTCAGATAATAGCAGCAGAAACAATACAGAGAATGTATTTTGAAATGCATAATTTAATATTCTATCCACTGTCTAATTTATCTTTTAGGGTATTACCTGAATACGTAATAGACAAACAATAAAGATGTCTACTAGATGATTTTTGGATAGCCTATACTAAAAAAGACAACAACTATTTCATAGCCGTAGTAAATGCACTATATCAATACTTCACAGACAGAAGTAGAGAAATGAAATTTAAATACTATGTAGTTATGCATAGAAAGATAAATGACATTTTTCAGACATGGATAGAAGTTGTAGACTCCATAAAAGGTGTCAAAGACCCAATTTTCAAAGGTTTTAATGATCTCAACGAAGCATTAGATTATGCTAGAGGAATATTAGGATCCAATTTTTATATTTCGCCAGCCCTTTGACATAATCCAGGATAGACTATCCAGTATAATATCCAAAAAGACACTAATAAAATTATTTTTTGTGACCATTGCTCTTCAATGACCGAGACATTTAAAATATTAAATTTTAAAAATGACACACTAGTGCAAGAAAATGTTAAGACTCTTAGAAAAATTACATATAATGGAAGAACGCCTATGAGCAGTCAAATTGGAGTTATATCAAACACAGATAAGCATGGATGATCGTAACCAAATTCCTCAAAGTTTTCCATCTCCAATATTAATGGATGAGACAGGTGTGCATTCCCTAATGAATGCAAAAAGATCTACTGTGTTGAATATGGACACAGCTAGTCTGGCTCAAATGGTGGTCGGGAATGACTTAATAAATCTATTTATGGGTGTGCATTTCTCAACGAATGCAAACATATCCACTGTGTCAAATATGGACACAATTAGACTGGTTTAAACGGTAGCCGGTAAAGACTCATCAAATTCATTGATAGCTAACACTTTGTCAAAAAGTGTAACTAATAAGAAAAAATTATGGATACTCACTGCAAAACTAATAGGTGAGTCATCTAAGAAAAAGACAAGTAAATCAAGACAGAAACAGAACTAACAAATAGAAAAAATAAAAGAAAAAACTCTGGAAAAATATTTGCAAAATACTAAAAAAGAACTTCAAGACAGGTATGAAGACGTGAAAGATGAAGGAACGTAGTATGAATCAAATGACGAGATTCATGATGGAATGGACAATGATTCGGGAATGAGCTTCGATTCGATCGCACTGCACAATCGTGTCTAAATATTACAGAAAATGACAAGATAAGAAATAGTGGAAAACAAGGAATATTATGGCAGACAAGAAATATCTGGACAACTAGGACAAAAGGTCAAAATGACCATGTGAAGTATAGAAAATGAGGTAATATTATAAGGATACATGGCAGTTGCATGTTTAAGGATATAGGTGGAAATGAGCAGTTGCATGCCTCATGTTTCAAGGCCATTTAATATCCAAGGTTTTCAAGTTCGATTTTGAAGTCCAGAAGTCCCTATAAATAGATGATCAAATGCTGAAGAAGAAGGTATGAAAAAGAATAGCAAGGGATAAGAACTCCTCTCTCTTAGCAATATATTCCCTTTCCCTTTCATCTACCTTTATGTATCCAACCCATCTTCAACCAAAAAATCCTCCTAGCTAAATAAAATATGTAGTTGTAAATTAGTGTGCTTAGTAATTTCAAAAACTTGTACGAGTCCGTCGAATTTCCTGAAAGGGAAACCTCTCTCAGTGTAAATCATATAAGTTCGTACATTTTACTTTCTGTTTTCTCCCGTGGTCGTATGTACATTATGTTTGAATTTATGTTATCATATTTGGTATGTTATCTTATATTCAAGTTATGAAGTATCATGTATATTATGTTCTAATTGTGTTTAAGTATTATGCTTGGCAATTTGCATGTAATCTAACCCTTAGTAGATGGTTAGCCTCTTAACTGCTTAATGATAACGATGGATTAACTTATAAATCCCTAGGATTCTAAGGCTTTAAAGTCCAAAAAACTTACAAGGACAAATTAATTGCCATATCCGAGGTTAGGTTAAAGAAGAAATTATAAAGTATACAGGGTTAAGAGGAAGAGATGAATAGAATAGATTATTAAAAAATAATAATTATAATAAATCTCTACTGTGACTTTGTTGGGCGTTCAGATCACTGCGATTGGGTTTCAAACCCCTTTTCCTGCCTGTATATTAAATGTTGTATATACACTAGATATCAGTGTATATAAAATATTTTCTGCAAACAAATATTCCTTCCTTGGAAACTCAACCCACGGGGCCTCTTGGGCCATTCTTCCTGATGACTTGGGCTCCGTGCCTATCTCGCTGGTGTATATAAACCTTGTATAGTAGTGTATATAAGGCCATTTCATTTCCAAAAATCAATAAATCAGCTTCCTTTCAACCTGCACTTCATTCCGGATGCATTCATTGAGCCGACGATGAATGACTCAAAGATATGCAGAGGGAGTTTAAAAGCACTCATATTGGTGTCACATGAAAAGGAAATAAAGATAAAGAATTAATACAAGCAACTAGTATTGAAGTATATATTATGTATTCATATGCAAGCCAAAGTCCGAGATTAGCTATAAATCTATACTTCCAAAATCAATATAGAGATGATTCACATGCTTTCATACAAATATTTGGTTAACGAACGAAATAGAAGAATGTAAAAAATGCTCACAACAATAATAAGACGTCAAAACTGGAAATGGTCTCCTTAACAAGATAAAGCAAATAAAGGGTAACTAGATATGAAAAAGGGTTTAAAACAAAAGAGTAAAAGATAATATGTTTCACATCCAGCATGAACGACTAAGATTGACACAACAAAGGAGATTAAAGTACTTAGCATCCTCATAAGAGTGACAAGAACAAGCTACAAGATTCTTAATCAAACTGAAATAACAAGTCACTGATGTAGAAATCTCTATAGAGGATGAGATTAGAACTAAATGAAATCAACCATTTAAGCTCAAAAACATAAGCAGAGTAATCAAGAAGAATTCATACTAATATGATACGAAAACAGACAAACACGAAAATTTGAAACCTAAACTTAATGAAATAGATTCATATTCAAGTAGCAAATAAGTAGAACTTCAAACAATTATCGAAAAACCTCAAATGAACAACAATCATAACCATTAGTTTCAGACCATATTTCCAAAATCGAAACATGCATTCAACAGGGAAGAACAAATCACAGGGGAAAGCACTAAAGCCCTATAACAAGTTCTTGAGTTCGAGTAACATTGTTGCTCAAAGCAGGTGATAAAAAAGAGAGAAATAGAGGATACTTAACAAAAATGAGGAGAGAAACAATACACAATGTTATGCATCAAAACCATTTTCTTGATCTTCTGATGATACAGAGAGTATGCATCAGCTAGCAAACAAAATAATGAAACAAAACAAAACTAAACAGGCCCCTACTATTGGTATAAACAATTGAAAATTTAGAGAAAACGTGAACTAATTAACTCCAATATGAAACAAATATATTTCACCAAATCTGGGTAATGAAATAATATGCAAAAAAACTGAATATATGACTATGAATGATCACATTCAAACGTAAAAGCTAAATGATAACTAATGCGATAAAAATTAGGAGCTTAAGTATTCAACAACTCAAACTCAGTTATGAGTGCTAGACAAGAGTAAGAACACAACCAGAAAGATGCCAAACATTCAGTCAATTCCAGTGAGCAAAAGACAAGCAAGCCCGAACAAACAAAACCAGCAGCTAATTCAAATGCGCGAATGAAATAACCAAACATAGAGCAGAAAAGAAGAATAATATAAGCACCTTACCTTTTCCGATGCAGGAACTGGGACAGGACAAGCTGGAAATCGGATCTCACCACTGAGAATGAATCTCGTATGTGTTTCCCCAGTTTCAAACTAACAAATCTAGCTTTGAAATTGTATCTGCCTTCTAGAAACTGAATTTCAAAGAGAAATTTTAGGGTTCTTAAGAGTAAGGGCGGTTGTCCTCCAAATTGAGGAGAAAGAAGGTATATATAGCCCCAAAATTAGGGCAAAATAGGAGGAAAATCAGATATGAATTAGGGTAAAATGGGGAATTGAGGGGTTGAAATTCGAATTTAAATTCCATGGATGAGGAATATGCCAACAAATTTGGCAATTCGTCAACCAATTTCAACGGGTTAGGAGCTTGAGCCGTTGATTTGGGACGAACATAGATTGACGGCTCAAGGTGACACTATCTGGACTATTCCTCCAATAAAATCATTTGGGGGAGGGGAAACGTAGGTAAGAAGTTATTGGGTGAGAATCTTGGATTGATTTTCAATTTGTTCATGAAAAAGAGGAAGAAAAGGAGCGTAAGTATATGTATGAGTGAGAGAAAAAAGAGAGGAGGAAAAGGAAAGTTGTGCGCTTTGGGCTCATGAGTAAATATACATGTATATATTTATATGTGTTGGCTGATAAAGGAAATTGGGCCGGGTCAGGGTGTTTGGGTTGGGTTTTGGATGTTTTGGGGTAAAATTGGGCTGATCATTTGGTCTAAAAATGGATTAAATGGGTAGGGGAAATTGATTTAGATAATTGCCCAATTCGATTGAAATCTTGGCCAAATCAAATGTAGTCAAATCAAATTCAATTAACTAATTTGACTATACGACGAATTGAACAAATCAATCGAGGAGCTTTCAAGAATTAACGACTTGAAATAATTGAATTTACCATGACCCGGACCTAGGGCCTAGATGTGACATGATGCATGGGAATCCTAAAGGACCCCAAGCAAGCCTTTTAACATATCATTACACATCCTTGGTCGCGGAAACAATAAAATGACATCAAGAGATAGTAAATAGGGATAAACGGGGCTAAGGGTCAGCTTTCATATCATAAACATCAAGAGTCAAAGCTGAAAGCATAATACAAACATATCCAACAACACCTTTAAAACTTAGATACTTAGCGGGGGTCTAAGACAAACTATGGGGCTCACCCTCATAGTCAACATATATACAAAGAAGGATAATCTTAGAACATAGTAGGAGATCATAAGCATCGTCCTCAAAATGGAGAACTCACGAACAAGCTTGAGAGATGTCATACTAGCCACGTGGAGGAGGATGATCAAGTGGGGCTCCGGTTCTGAAATGGTGACATCATGTAGGCATAGATTATGTGTTAGTACGTTAGAATGTACTAAGTATGTAGGATGCAATCCAACAAGTGGTAAGCACCATAAACAAAATGCATAATATTGGCAATGAATAATCTTATAGAAATATGTCATGTATGAATGACGCTTGAGGTAAAAACATGCTTATATGTAGAACATAATACAAGTGTAAGGAGTGACCATTATTAGTGCAATCCAAGGCCTACCACCTCCTTAGAGAGGTGCATGAGGTACAAAACCCTTCTTGAGGTTAATGAGGTACAAACCCCCCAATAAGGTTAATAAGGTAAAAAACCCCGAACAAGGTTATCAAGGTACAAACCACTTGACAAGGTTTCACGGGCCTGCTACCTCCTGAGTGAGGAGATCGAGGTACAAGTCCCTCAACAAGGTTACCTGGGCCTACAACCTCCCGAGTGAGGCTTGGTCATCCCCAACACTATAGAAATAATGTCATATGCATACATTCCTTTCATCATCATAAAGTCATTCAACTCATAAGACATGCATTTGGACCTTCAATTCCTCAAGAAATCATAACCGAACATTTTACCAAAAACTTGGCAGGTGTGTAGTGTTAGTGTAAAACCATGCAACTCAAGAGTGAAATCATGCTAGGCAATTCAAGAGTGAAATCATGCTAGAAAATTCAATGTATAACCATCAATAGATACTTGGTAACACCCCAAGTCATATACGTCAAAGCCCTTCATCAAATGTCACAATAGATCTTACATTCATAGCTCAAAATATGCTAAAACAACCATAATTTCATGAAACCCCAACATATAGTGCAGTGAAATTCATAATAGAGAAGATCCATGAGTAAATCAACTTTAAATCATACAATTATTAGTAAAAGAGATCTTCGATATCATGGTTGAAAAGAAACCATGAAAGAAACCCACATACCTTAGCTTTGGAGAATAGCTTGATGAAGATCGGAGATGGAGGCTTGAAGCTTGAATGATAACCTTAGAATCCGGATGAGTTTTGTGACTTAAATTTAGGAGATGAAATATTGACTGAGTGTTTGAAAGAGTATTTGGGAATGTCTTGAATGATATAAGGGTGAAATAAGGCTATGTATAGGTATTTTCACGCATTGGAACACTTAGACCCAAGACTCAAAAGTCTTAGACCGGACTTGAAAAACTGGGCAAAATTTGTACTGAAGCATGCCCTTGGTGCATCGGGCCAAGGGCGCGAAAACCTGTCTGAAAATCAATTTTTGGGAAATTAAAATTGCGATTCGTTTGCTCTAAAATTGGGGTTAGACCCATCCCCACTCAATTTGACCCCCTGAATAAGAATATGAAGTAGGATTTTCAATATAGTGCATGAATTTTGACATATATGGAAATTACGATTCTGAGCACTTCCGTGGCATATTTTTGAGCACTTTTTGGGGTCGTTTCAATATCTCCCTCTTGGGAACATTCATCCCCAAATATCAAAGAAACGTATATGAGAGACATAATCATGACAATATCAGCCCACATAGAGATGCAACAGTGCACTTAAACATCATTTTAAATATCTCATCATAAGTGTAAAATCATCATGAACTTGTCAATTTAAACATGAATATATGCAATGACATGAGGACTGAACTTAAGACTCGAGATCATATAGAGGACTTAAATCAATACCTTAGGCTTGATTGGAGTGTAACAGGTAAGGATATCACTTCTACATGTCCTCTTCGGCCTCCCAAGTAGCACTTTCAACTTGTTGATTCCTCCAAAAGACCTTAACTGAAGCCACATCCTTGTTCCTTAACCTCTTCACTTGTATACCCAGAATCTGAATCGGAACCTATTCATAGGTCAAATTGTCTTCAACAACACCCATAACATCAAGAGCCACAATATCATTAGGGTCACCCACACATTTCTTCAACATAGATACATGAAAGACCGGATGAACCAACTCCATTTCACTAGGCAAATCCAACTCATAGGCCACCTTACCAATCCTTCTCATCTCCCTATAAGGACCCACATATCTAGGGCTTAACGTACCCTTCTTACCAAAACAGACCACTCCCTTCATGGGTAACGCCTTTAAATAGACCCAATCACCAACCTTAAACTTAAGCTCCTTCCTTCACACATCGGTAGAAGACTTTTAGCGACTTTGGGCTGTCCCCAACCTTTCTTAGTCATCCTTACCTTCTCCATACCATCCACAACCAGATCTGGACCCAATAAAGCCATCTCTCCAACCTCAAACCACCCACTCGGGGATGTACAATATCTACCATAGAGAGCCTCAAAAGGAGCCATTCCGTTGCTAGAATGATAGCTATTGTTATATGTAAACTCAATCAATGGAAAATGATCATACCAACTACCCTTTAGCTCTAATACACAATCACTAAGCATGTCCTCAAGTGTTTCGATAGTCCTTTCGGTTGGCCATCTGTTTAAGGGTGAAAGGTCGTACTAAGCTTAACTCTTGCACCAAGACCCTTTTGAAAGGATCTCCAAAAGTGTGAAGTAAATTAAGAACCACGGTCCAATATTATGGAAAAAAGAACCTAATGCAACCTCAACAAGTTATGAATGTACAACCTAGCATAAACTTCACCCCCATATATAGTCTTAATCGGTTGAAAGTGAGCCAATTTTGTCATCCTATCAACCAGAACCCTTATGAAATAAAAACCCTTCCTAGTCTTAGGCAACCCAACCACAAAATCCATATTAATCTCTTCCCACTTCCAAGTAGGAATCTCTATGTCTTGGGTTAGGACACCCGACCTTTGATGTTCGTCTTTGACTTATTGGCAACTATGACAACCAGATACAAATTTTGCAATGTCTCTCTTCATGCCTCCTCACCAATACACATCCCTCAAATCTCTATACACTTTGGTGGAACTAGGGTGTATAGGATAAGAAGAATTATGGGCCTCATCAAGGATTTTCTCCCTAAAATCATCAACACAAGGGACACACAACCTACCTTGGTACCTAAGGGCACCATCTACCCCTTGGGAGAAAACCTCCACCTTTCCCTCTTTCACCAAGGCCTTCAATTCTAACAAGGAGGGATCAAGATCTTACTTTTCTATCATATCCACCAAGGAAGACTTAGAACCATCAATAACGACAACACCACCATTACCAACCTCTTCCAACCTAACCGCCAATCTAGCCAACCGATGCACCTCCCAGGCTACCTCTTTATCACCACTACCAAAATGAGCTAGGATACCTATAGATACCCTACCCATGTCATCCACCACCACATTAGTTTACGGGGATTATAATGCACACTCATATCATTGTCTTTAAAGAGTTGTAGCCACTTTCGTTGTCTTAAGTTGAGATCTTTTTGAATGAAGACATATTGGAGACTTTTATGATTGGTGAAAACATCAACATGCACCCCATTCAAATAGTGATGCCAAATCTTTAATGCAAATAAAACGGCGGCTAACTCAAGATCATTGGTAGGATAATTCTTTTCATGCACTTTGAGTTTTCTAGAAACATAGGCTATGACCTTACGATTTTGCATCAACACATAACCCAAACCAACCCGGGAAGAATCACAATACACAATAAGTCCCTCTAGTCCTTTCGGTAGTGACATTATAGGAGCGGACACAAGCTTATCCTTCAATGTTTGGAAGCTCCTCTCATACTCATCGGTCCACACAAACTTAGCCTTCTTTTAAATCAATTTTATCATAGGAGAGGTAATAGAAGAGAACCCATTCACAAACCTCCAATAGTAAGCCGCTAAGCCTAAGAAGCTCCTAATATCCGACGAGGTCAATGGTCTAGGCCGATTTCTAATCACATCTATCTTCTTAGGATCTACCTTAATACCATCCCCCGACACCACATGTCATAGGAAGTCAACCTCCCTCAACCGATACTCACACTTTCCATATTTAGCTATAATTTCTCCTCCCTCAATCTTTGCAAAACCACCATCAGATAAGCCCTATGCTCCTCCTCACCACGAGAATAGATCAAAATATCATCAATGAACACCACAATAACTGATTCAAGGTAGGGTTTGAAGGCCCTATTCATTAGATTCATAAAGATGGTTAGTGCATTGGTTAACCCAAAATATATAACCACAAATTCATAATGTTCATACCTAGTCTGGAAGGCCATCTTGGGATTGTCACACTTCCTTACCTTCACTTGATGATACCTAGATCGAAGATCAATCTAAGAGAAGTGGCTAGCCCCTTGGAATTGATCAAACGAATCATCAATTCTTGGAAGAGGGTACCTATTTTTGATGGTGACCCTTTTAAGTTTTCGATAGTCAATACACATTCTAAGAAACCCATCTTTCTTCTTCACAAACAACACTGGTGTACCCCAAGAGGATTGGCTAGGACTAATAAAACCCTTCTCCAACAAGTCCCTCAATTGTTCCTTCAACTCCTTTAACTCCGCCGGGACATACGGTAAGGGGGAATATAAATGGGTTGAATATCGGGGAGGAGGTCTATACCAAAGTCTATTTTTCTTTTGGGAGGAATACTAAGAAGGTCATTTGGAAAGACATTAAGAAACTCATTCACAATCGAAACCAACTCTATAGGAAGGACTTTGAACTCCACATCCCTAACCCTTACAAGATGATAAAGGCACCCTTTAGAGATTAACTTATGGACCTTAATACAAGAGATGAACCTACCCTTGACCACCACATCATGACTCTCCCACTCAAGAACCAGTTCATTTGGGAATTGGAATTTGACCTTATCGGTTCAACAATCAATAGAGGCTAGTATGCATGCAACCAATCCATCCCAAGAATGACATCAAAATTAACTATATCCAACTCAACAAGATCACAAGGCAATATTTTATGTAAGATGCAAATAATACAATTTTTATTGAACTTTCTAGCAACAATAGATGCACCAATAAGAGTTGACACCTCAGATGACTCATGCAACAATTCAGGCTTTATATGGAACTTTTTGGCAACAAAAGGGATAACAAAAGAAAGAGTGGCACCCAGATCAATCAATGAAACTTTTTGGAGACAAAGGGGGTAACAAAAGAAAGTATAGCACCCGGATTAATCAATGCATACACATCAAAATCAAAGATTTTCAACATACCGGTAATGACATCAAGCACCTCATCAACCCCTTCCCTCTCATGCAAAGCATAGAACTGATTGTGCCTTGGGCCACTATCTTATCATCAACCTCTCCCTAAAGGAACCACATTAGCACCTTGTGGAAGAACCTCCTTAACCTTGTTACGATTTCGAGGGAAATCCATCACCTATGCCCAGTTTTCCCACAATCACAACAAGCATTGGTATCCCTCAAACATGGGCCACTATGAACTCTACCACATTTTAGACACTCACCACGAAGAACAACACCCCTAACACCTTTGGCCCTTGGAAAATCATTGGAAACCCTCTTATTAGATGCAGGAGAAAACCCTTGGCCTTGATGGAACCAGCCACTCTTTTGGAACATGCCATAAAAATGGGGCCTCTTGGCCTCATGACTCCTCCTCTTCCTCAACTTCTCCTCTTCCATTTATTCGACATGGGTCATCAGACGGGACAAGTCCATATCACTAATCAACATGGTGGACCGACATTCCCCACTTACCAAGTTGGAAACAACCATCACAAATTTGTTCATTCTAGACCTTGAGTGGCAACCAAGTAGGGAGCATATTTAGAGAGTTGAGTAAACTTGAGGGCATACTCCCTCACACTCAAAGATCCTTGTTCCAAGTTCATGAACCCACCAATTTAGCTTTTCTAAGCTCAAAAGGGAAGAACTGATTGAGAAAGGCCCACATTTGGGAGGTTTTGAACTCCTCCCAAAGCACCACATTGTTGACTTTCTTCTCTTCCTTCTATTGATGAAACCATATTTGGGCCACCCCCTTGAGTTGGTAAGCTACCAACTCTTCCTTCTCCTCTCATCTAACACCCACAATAGTCAAAATCTTGTAGACATCATCAATGAACTCTTGAGGGTCCTCATCTACCTTTTCCCATATAATTCCGAGAATTCATCCTCATGAAGTCTCTCACTCGAGAAGCCGGTGTAGGAGCATAAGGGGCTTGGGACCCTTGGTTGTCTTGGTTAGCCACAACTTGTGCAAGAAAAGTGAGAGCAACCCGAAGCTCTCCATGAGTCAGTTGCTCCTAGGGTGTGGGGGCTTTTCCCCCTCTTGAGATAGACATGATCTAGCATAACAAAGAACAATCATTAGGGTGGAAATCGTACTTTAACTCTGTAGCGTGACTTAGAACATGAAGAAGGGAAATATTTTCTAAAACCTCTCAGATCCTCTTACTTATAGTTGTGGTGCACAACACAATCATGAATAAGACTCTAATCGACGCGGTATGTTGGACTCCAAGGATCTAACAACCTAGTGCTCTAATAGTTTGTCATGACCTAGACCTAGGGCCTAGATGTGACACGGTGCATGGGAACCTGAAAGGATTCCAAGCAAGCCTCTTGACATATCATTACACATCCTTGGTCACGGAAGCAATAAAATGACATCAAGAGATAGTAAATAGGGATGAATGGGGCTAAGGGTCAACTTTCATATCTAAACATCAAGAGTCAAGAGAGAGTCAAAGCTCAAAGAACATTACAAATATATCCAAGAACACCGCTAAAACTTAGATACTTAGTGGGGGCCAACATAAGCTACCGAGCTCACCAAGATGATCGAGCTACAAACCCCCCAACAAGGTTACCTGGTCCTACAAACTCCTGAGTGAGGCTTGGTCATCCCAACACTATAGAAATAATATCATATACTTACATTCCTTTCATCATCATACACATACATTCTTTTCATCATCATAAAGTCATTCAACTCGTAAGACATGCATTGGACTTTCGATTCCTCAAGAAATCATAACCAGGCATCTTATCAAACACTTGGCGGGTGTGTAGTGCTAGTGTAAAACCATGCAATTCAAGATTGGATTCATGTTAGAAAATTCAATGTAAAACCATCAATAGATACTTGATAACGCCCCCAATCCATATACATTAAATCCCTTCATCAAACTCACAATAGAACTCAGATTCATAGCTCAAAACATGCTAAAATAACCATAATTTCATGAAATTCCAACATATTGTGTAGTGAAATTTATAATAGATAAGATCCATGAGTAAATTAACTTTAAATCATGCAATTTTGAGTAAAAGCGAGCTTGGGTATCATGGGTGAAAGGAACCCATGAAATAAGCCCACATACCTTAGCTTTGGAGAATAGCTTGATGAAGATTGGAGATGGAAACTTGAAACTTTAATGATAACCTTAGAATCCAGATGAGTTTTGAGACTTGAATTTAGGAGATGAAATATTGGCTAAGAGTTTGAAAGAGTATTTGGGGATGTCATGAATGATGTGAGGGTGAAATAAGGCTAAGTCTAGGTATTTTCACGCACGGGAACACTTGGCCCAAGATTCAAAAGCTTTGGATCGAAATTGAAAAGCTGGGCCAAAAATTTGTATTGAGGCTCGCCCTTGGCGCGTCGCGCTAGGGGCACGAAAACCTCTCTGGAAATCGATTTTTGGGAAATTAAAATTACGATTTGTTTGCTCTAGAATCAGTGTTAGACCCATTACCCACTCAATTTGATCCCTTGAATGAGAATATGAAGTCACATTTTTGATAATGCATACGAATTTTGAGATATATGGAAATTACGATTTTGAGAACTTTTGAGGCATATTTTCTGGCACTTTTTGGGGTTGTTTCAGAATTAATCGCAAAATAATATCTCTTACAAGTGAGATTTATTTGAGAAAATATTTTTTGCATTTTCCAAAAGATAATTATTTCAAATTGTCAAAATTAAAAGCTCAATAATTAATTCATATTGCGGAGGATAAAAATTGGGTATAAACATACGTTTCTTTGACATTCGGGATGAATGTTCCCAAGGGGGAGTTAGTGAAACGCCCTGGAAATGTGCCTCGGAAATGACCATAATCATAATTTTCATATATCTCAAACTTCATGCGAGATATCAAAAATTCGACTTCATATTCTTGATCATGGGGAAAAATTGAGTGGGAAATGGGTATAACCCTGATTTTAGGAGACCCATAGTGAAAAATGATTTCCACAAAATTTTTCAAAAACAGTGTGGGTCCATGACACCTCCGCGATGTGGACCCGTCGCGGAGTAGTGTTTGCACTTCCTTGATTTTCCAGTTTCAGCCCAAAATATTAGGGTCTTGGCCCCATGCCCACTTATGCGTAAAATCACCTATGCTTAGACATTTTCAGCTCTATATCACTCAAGACCCTCTCAAAATCCTCTCCAACACTTAACCAAATATTTCATCTACATTCAAATGTCCTAAGCTTAATTCCGGATCTCAAAAACTCCATTAAAACTTCATTCTCCTTCAAGTCTACATCAAGAAAACCCAAGTTTAAGGATGTGGGTTTGATCCATTGGGTCTTTTCACCCATGGAGCCCAATCTTCCTTTTTTATGAAAATTGCATGTTTTCAAGTTGTATTATCTATGAATATCTCTTATTATGGATTTTGATTATAAATTAAGTTTGGGTTTTACGAATGATGATTGATTATGGATGTTTAACTATTCCAAGATTATACTATGAAATGGTTTTGCCTATTGAGTCTATGCATGTTTTGGGCGATGAAACTATGATCTATTATGAAATTTGATGATAGATTTCAAGGTATCTTACATGAAGGTTTTGCTATGTGTTGATGGGATGATTTACATTGAGTTTTTCCATATTATTTCACTCTTGAATTCCATGATTTTGAACTAGCATTACACACCCGCCAAATGTTTGATAAAATGTCTTCACAAGGATTCTTGAGTTATTGATGATCTATTTCATGGTTTACAAGTCATGTGACGTTAAGATGATTAAGAGATTGTATGTATGCACTGAATTAATGAAAAGTATCTATAGTGTTGTAAGTTGACCATACCTTGTCGAGGGGTGGAATGCCCTACTACCTTGTGGAGGAGTATGTAACTCAACCACCTTGTCAGGGGGTGGCATGCTCTACTACCTTGTTGAGAGGTATGTACCTCAACCACCTTGTCAGCAGGTGGTACGTCCTACTACCTTGTTGAGGGGTATGTAGCTCAATCACCTTGTCGAGGGTGGCTTGCCCTACTACCTTGTTGAGGGTAATATACATCAATCACCTTCCAAGGGGGTGACATGCCTTGGATTCCAAGTAATATCTTGCTTGGTCTATGATTATGGTCTCTTCCTACACATGTAATCTATATTTGCAACTTATATGATTTACAAGCATGTTTTACTTCAAGCATTGATCATGTATGCCATATCGATATTATACTTATCCCTTGCTTACAATTATGCATTTTGACTATGTTGGTTATGTCTTATTGCATTGCATTCTACATAATTTGTACATCCAAACGTACTAATGCATACTCTATGCCTACATGATGTTACCATATAGGAACCGGAGCACCTCTCGATCATCCTCTACGCGGCTAGTTTGGTGCTTTGGAGATATGTTTTGGTGAGTCCTTATGTCCGAGGTTGCTATCTATGTTACTCTTGCCTTTTGTTAAATTTCCTTATGTTGAACACTTGATACTATGAGGGTGAGCTCGGAAAGTGTCTTGGGCCCTGCTCCAATCTATGTTTAGAGGTGTTGTTGTGACAAATGATATACTTAAGCTTTGAGCTTTGACTCTTTTATACTTTGTAAATATCAAGACTTCCCTTAATCCCGTTTTTCCTTATTTATGTTTCTTGTTGTTGATATATTGCTTCCACGACCAAGGATGTGTGATTGATATGCTAAGAGGCATGTTTAAGGTTTCTTTGGGTTCCCCATTCGCTGTATCATGTCTAGGCCATAGGCTTAGATCGTGACATTGATGGAGGAGTTACTTCACCTGGAATACATTACAAAGAGACTTGTAATAAGTCCTACTTATACCACCTTCACGAGTATGATTCTGCAGAAATCCCAATATCATTTAAAATTCATCAATCTCCACAGGTATGAGAGCTTTAAAATAAGATAAATAAGGCAATAAACTAAAATTTTCTTAGAAGGGCTCCCTTTCCTCTTTATTTCTCTCTCTCTACCCATTGCAGGTCAGATTTAGGCAATGTAGATTGTCCCTTTAATACTATCTCCGACTCTTTCCCTCTTTTTAAAAATGATTTTATCCATGCACTTTAATTTTATTACTAGTTACAAGAACTCATGCTAGCACGGGCCCAACAAATGTCTTCCTAAATCTCGATTTATGTGATACTAATAATTTTTTATATATATCATTTTTAAAAAAATTAAGCTGTTAATTATTGCAACTTATAATGTAATTTTATGTTATTCATAAAGAATATTTGTTACTTATTTTATTCCAATTTATGTTGCATATATATAATTTTGAGAATCAATTAAAATTTTATTTATTTTTTAACAACAACAACATACCCAGTGAAATCCCATAAGTGGGGTCTGGGGAGGGTAAAATGTACGCAGACTTTACCACTACCCCATAGAGATAGTAAAGCTATTTCCGGAAGACCCTTAGCTCAAAAGTGATTTTATTTATTTTTTAAATATTTCAAATTCTTAATTATTGTAATTTGTAGTACATTTTACATAACTTTAAATAATGTATGTTTCTCTCTGTCCCAATTTATGTAGCACTGAAAAAATTTTAAGAATGATTTTAATTTTTTTATATATCCTTTAAAGTTTAAGTTAGTAATAATTGTAACTTATAGTAATTTTTTACATTATTTCACATAAAATACATAATTATTTTTGTTTTATTTATATTGTATTTTTTAAAAAGTACTTCGTCTTTGACACAAATATAATCATTAAAAGATATTAAAATTATTGTTTAATTTTATTTGTCCTGTTTTAAAAAAAAAGATGTAATATATCTTTTGCAATTTATTTTTCATAATTCTAATATTTACACTACTTAAAATGATTGATTAGGATGATATAGTAAAGTCATAGTTGAAGTAGGTCAAAAAATGATTCATAGGAGTAATATTTTAAAATCATAGTTAAAACAATTGAACAAATGATTAATTGAAATGATTAATCTGTAGCTGCCTTCTTAAGCAGAAAGCTGAAGGATGCATGCCGATTGTGAGCTACTTGCTTACTAGCTCTTAGATATATGAAATAGATATATACAAACTAGTTTAAAGGGCCAAAAAAAAAAACTGACCCAAAAGTTAGGTCTAGAAACAAAAAGAAAAACATAAAAAGAAAAATACTAAAAGTGAACCTGTAGTGATTGTCTATATATAATCATATCTACCTAACAAGGGTTCTCTAAAAGAAATCCCTTACTATCTGCCATTGCTCTGTCACAATCCAAACCCAGGGCCTAGATGTGACACGGTGAATGAAGAAGTCGAAGGACCCCAAATAAGGCTCTTAGCATATTATTTACACATCCTTGGTTGCGGAAGACAAATAAGACAACAATAAGGAGTAATAATCAAAAGGGAAGCGGGACTAAGAGACTTCTTTCATAAAAATGTAGTCATAAAAGGAGTCAAGCGCATTAATAAAATCAACTCAATATCTAACATCACCTCTACTTTAGATGGAGCAGGGGCCAAGGCATCTCCTGGGCTCACTCTCAAAGATAAGTATCCAAAAGTATTAGATAAGTCTTAACAAAAGAATGAAAGTAAAGTTGAATGTCTTTCCCAGAGTGGAGGACTCAACAATAGTAGCCTTCAAGAATCTATCTAGCCATGTGGAGGAGGAGGATCAATAGTAGCTCCAGACCCTACATGGTGATATCATGTAGACAAAGAGTATGCATTAGTACTTGGAATGTACTAAGTATGCGGGGTGTAATGCAATAACGACATAAGCCATAACATTCAAGATGCATAATCATAATCAATATATATAATCTCAATAGGACACATATGATCAATGCTTGAGTTAAAACATGCATGTAGATAATCAACTTGCATGACATAACATACATATGTGGGAGGAGACCTTAACCGACATATAAGACCAAGAGCTACTACTTGGAATCCGGATGTATGTCACCCCACCAAATAAGGTGTGGTCTACTTTGTTAAACCCCGAAATTTCTTAGGTTAATTATTATTTGGGATAAATTGTTGGGATGGAAATATAGCTTAAATTTAATCAAATTGAGGTGCGCGGAGTATGAAATCAAGTGAATTAGGCGATAAAGTTTATTTTGAAGTCGAAAGTCCTTAATTGGAATTAAAATACTAAAGTTTGGGACTCAATTGGTCAAT
>JAOTQR010012239.1:0-17931 GCA_025774065.1 Solanum ossicruentum
CGAAACCAATTTTTAAATTACACCTCCCAAAACACTCAACTCCTATACTTATGCACCACAATTAACTTAAGTTCAATCACACATTATTTGCAAAATTTTCCAATGCGACAATTTACCTCAATTAAAATTCTTACGGGGTCTAACATAGGCGTTTCTCCATTATTTGTAATTTTTCTACGAGTCTGGCATTTTCTTGCATTAGTGATCTTTTAAATGCCTCGATCATTGAAGAGCAATGGTCGAAAAAAATAATTTTATCAGTGATTTTTTGGATATTATACTGGATAGCATTTCCTGGATTATGTCTAAGAGCTGGAGAAATATAAATGTTGGGTCATACTATTCCTCTAGCATGGCTAATGCTTCATTGAGATCACTAAAACCTTTGAAAAGTGGGGCTTTGACACCTTGTATGGAATCTACAACTTCTATCCATGTCTGAAAAATGCCATTTGTCTTTTCATGCATAACTACATAGTATTTAAACTTTATTTCTCTACTTTTGTCTGTGAAATATTGACATAGTGTATTTACTACGACTATGAAATACTTGTTGTCTCTTATAGTATAAGCTATCCGAAAATTATCTACTAGATGTCTTTGTTATTTATCTATTATGCATTAAGGTAATACCCTGAAAAATAAATTAGACGGTAGATAGAATATTAAATTATGCTTTCCAAAATACATTCTCTCCATTGTTTCTGCTGCTACTATCTGAGGTATGAAACGAACATTACCTAAAACTGTTTGCGCATACGAGTCTGGAGTTGATGGTTCAACTTTCACCATGTCTATAGGCTTTGTCGTTACTGGTCTCATGCTAAAAAATGAATAATTCTCATTAGTTGTTGAGTCTAAAACTTAATCCACTTAATTGATCTGCTAGGTTATTATTTTTTTCTTTAATATATTCAAAGACTATTTTTGTAGGTTGAGATCATGTCCATGAGATTAAATCATCTTCGCCTACTACTTATTTTTTCATTTAGTTTTTTGTACTACTTCTAAAATTTTCACGTCTATACTACTCATGTTTTCCTTTTTTTTTATACTTTTCACTCTGATATTCACATTTTTTTTCTTCACTTGTATTACTATATTTACTTGGTCAGGCTGTTAATACAGCTTCCCATCCTGCAAAACTTTCATCTGCTTCTATAATTAAATAATTAGTTTCAAGAGGTATATTTAAGTCAGGAATTTTTTTAAATTTTTGTTTAATTTTTTGCACTAAATTGATATCTTCTGCATTAAAATATTTCTGTCCTTTACTTCTGGTGTTTGCATCAAGTGGCCCTGCTATTTTTCCAATGTCTTAGGTGAAATTCCTAGAATAATTTATAAGTCCTAGAAATTTTTGTAATTCTTTTGTGTTTTCTAAAATATCTAGCATTTCTAGAACTTCCTTAGCTATAAGTGGTTGTAGCTTAATTTTTCCGTCTCCTAGTACTACTCGTAAAAACTCTATATGAGTTTTACATAACTCTTTTTTTTTACTAATTATTGTATCATTTTCTACAAACAACCTAAATAATGTTCGCAGGTAGCCTAGTTGTTCCCTTATGTCTTTACTAGATACTTAAATATCGTCTACATAAATATAGATAAATCTTTTATTGTCTCCAAATATACTATTCATTTTTCATTGAAAAATTGGAGGTGTTTTCTTTACCCCGAAAGACATTGCTAGCCATTTGAAATGCCCCTCAGGACATCTAAATAATGTCCATTCTATACTTTCTTTGTGCATTCTAACATGTCAATACCCTGATTTACAATCAAATTTACTAAATATTTTCTTTCCTTGTATTTTGTTGATTAACTCATTTTTATCTAAGAGTTTATATGCATCTGTTCTGGCATTATCATTAAGTCTTTTATAATTTATTATCATTCTTGTCTTTCCCCTTATTATTTCACTATGGTTCCGCACCATAAAGACTGCGAACCTATGTTTTGACGTAGATCTTTGTATTGCCACTAAGTTTAATAATTCTTTAATTTGTATGATGAAGTCTTCCATATTTTGATTAGCAGCCTCTATAATAGCTGTTTTTATTATATATTCTGGGTTTATAATCTCTAATTTGTATATTACTTTATTCGTCTCCCAATGTTTTAGTGGGTTTTCACCTATTATCTCTATTTCAACTAATATTTTGACTATCTCGTCCAAGTCTTTTGGACTTTTAATAGCTCCTACTTTTGCTATTTCTTTTCTAAAGTTGTAAAATTCTGTTTCTATATCGATCAAAGTATAGCATTTATTTAGTATATCATAGTCTTCTTCTTCGTACATTTCATCTTGTTTCTTACTACATTTTCTACCATCTCTACTTTCATTGCAACAAGACTACAGGTGTTCTGGGCCTAGTGTGTTGGAGGATGTATCTCTTTTTTGTATCTTCCTATTGTCTGTCTTGTTGTTGTTTGCACCAGTGTGTAAGTAGTCTTTTTAAAGAATACTACTCCATCCCTTGTAATCAAACCACTACCATTTTTATGTAACATGAAATGTAGTCCTAGAACAAAATCTACATTTATATTTAAATCTCTTACCCAAATTCTATCTACTTTGTAAGTTGTTTTGTAAAATTGATTACATGTATTTATGAAACTAATTTAGGCTTTATCTATATAGTATTGACATATGTTATGAGTTTCGTCCATTTGCATTGTTGCAATTGTCTTATCTAAGATTTTTGTTAGATTTGGTGGTATTATCTTCTCGTTTATTATGCACTTGGTACATCCCATGTCTACTAATACTAGAGTTTCTATCTCTACGTCTCCTATCTTGAGCTTTGCTAGTATTTTTAATGTAGTAGATTTTTTATCTTCATTACATATTAGAGCTTTGCAAGTCTCTATGTTCATTAACTCTGTTTCTTGTGTAGGTTCTGGCTGCCAGTCTTCCTTCACTTTTTCCTTTCCCTTTTCTAGGGCTCTTATCCTTTGTTATAGCTCATTTACTCTAGTTTCTAATGTCATTATTCTTAAAACTGCGGTTTGATTTCTTTCATCTTTGTATTCATCATCTTTTATTATCTTGATTTTTAGCATGTCTTCTATACATGCGATGCATCCCTTCATATAGCGTGATTTACATTTGCTCTTTTCTCTCTACTTGGGTACCATTTACATATAGTACATTGATTACTATCTATCTCTTTATTCCTTTCAAATTCATGATTACACTTTTGCAAAACATTTACCATTGTGCTTGCTTATATTTCTTCTAAATCTAAGTTCTCCATTTCTAGTCCTATTTCGTTTATTAATTCTTCTTGTTCTGAGTCAGAAGAGTCTAATTGTGGTTCTCGGCCAGTTCTATACTAACAACAGAATATGTACTTTCAATATCTGACATATATTCATCTACATTTATTAATGTTTCTTGAAAATCTTCTATTAGTTGTGAATTTCTAGTCCGACTATTATTTATCTTTGGACATACGTTTGCCAAATGTTCCATGCTACCACAAGTAAAACATTCTAATTTATTTCTATAGTTTCTATCAGTTCTATATTTTCTAACGCGTTTATTTCTTTCTAAATATGGTTTTCTAGCTGATAACTTTCTTAGGTAGTATTCTCTTCTATTATATGTATTTGCATAATATGGTCTATTTCTTTTATGACGTCTTTTTTTATTTTGGTCTTTATCATAGCTTTGAGCAGTATATATCACGTTTTTACAGAAACTCATCTCATTTTCTCTAATTATTTTTGAATTTGTATATTTGTGCATTTTTCTATTAGTATTTCTATCACGACCCAAGCCTAGGGCCTAGATGTGACACGACTAATGGGGAACCAGAAGGAAACCCAAACAAGCCTCTTAACTTGTCATTACACATCATTGGTCGCAAAAGCATATAAAACACATTAAAGAGCAATAATAGGAGCAAAGGGGCTAAGGGAAAAGCTTGCACACTATCATAATCAAGAGACAAGAGCCAAAACTTATATCATGGATACATAGCATGCCCAACAACCACTTCTAATACATAGATAAGAGCAGCGTTAAAGACAAAGCAACCAGGCTCACTCTTATAGTCGAATAGAACATAAAGAAGAGTCTAAATACGTAACAAGAATGCATAGACTAAGGTCCCCGAAGTGGAAGACTCACCAACTAGCTTGAGTAGCACTAAACTAGCCACTTGGAGGAGGATGATCAACTTGGGCTCCGAATCCTACATGGTGATATCATGTAAGCAAGAGTATGCATTAGTATGTGTGAATATACTAAGTATGTAGGATGCAATGCAATAAGAGATGGACATCATAATAAAAATGCACAACAATAGGCAATAGACATCATATACCAATATGACATGTATGATCAATGCTCAAGTAAAACATACCTAAATAACTCATGCTCATATAGGATATCATATGTGTAGAATAGACCAAGTTAGATTTCCCAAGTACAAACCCCTTGGTATGTTAGTGATGATGTCACACCATCACTTAAGTGGTGAAGTACTAACCCTTCACTCGGTTGGTGATGATGCCACCCCATAACCTAGGTGGAGAAGTACAAACCCTTCACTTGGTTGATGAATACAAACCCCCATCTCGGTTAGTGATTATGCCGCCCCATCACTAGGTGGAGAAGTACAAACCATTCACTCAGTTGGTGAGTAAAACCCGTATCTCAGTTATCCGGGTTCTTTGACCCCTCGAATTGGGCATGGTCTAATGCAACACTTTATGTAGGATTAATCATATACCTAAGGTCATTTTATCATCATAACATCAATCATATCATATCTCATGTTTTGGACCTTCAACTCCTCAAGAAACCACATCTGGACATTTTATCGAACAGTTAGAGGGTGTGAAATAGTAGTATAAAATTATGCAATTTAGAGATGAAATCATGCATGAAAATCCATTATAAAACCATCAATCAACATCTTGCAACACCCTGAAGTAATATACATCAAAACCCCTCATCAAATCTTACAATATATCCAAGATCTATAGCTCAAAACATAGCAAAACAGTCACAACTTTACATGGCTTTAACATAGAGTACAGTGAATTTCATAATAAGCATGACCCATTTGTAAATCAACTTTAAATAATGCAATTTGTCTAAAAGGAGGCTTGGATATCATGGGTAAAACGAACCCATGAAAGAAACCCACATACCTTAGCTTAGAGTTGAACTTGGGGAAGATTGGAGATGGAGACTTGAAGCTTGAAGAAAAACCTTGAAGGTAAACCTTAACTTAGGATGAGGGTTTGGGACTTAAATTTGAGAGTGAAGATATGGCTAAGTATTTGAGTGCGTATTGGGGAGTGTTTAGGATTATATGAGGGTGAAATAAGGCTAAGTATGAGTAAAAACACATTTGGGAATACTTAGGCTCAAGACTTAGAAGTCTTGGACCGAGTAAACAAGTAACATGCCACTTTCGCAACGCGACTTTGCCACTGGAAATTGTATTCTTGGAATTTCATAATTGCTAATCTTTTGCTCTTAAGTCAGACCCTTTTTCACCTAATTTTGACCCCCTAAATATGAATATGAAGTCGAATTTTTGAAATAGCAAACAGATTTTAAGATATATGAAATTTAATTTCAGGCTTTCCGAGGCACTTTTTGGGGTTGTTTCAATATCTCCCCATTGGGAACATTCGTCCCCGAATGTAAAAGTGACGTACAAGACAAGAGTGATGATAAACAAATCAGCCCCAACAAGAATGCATCATCACATTTAAAACACCATTTTCAAAATCTCAACATACATGTAAAATCATCATAACTTGCCAACTTAAACATGAATGCATATGAATGACATAGGGGCTGAAACATAAGACTTGAAATCACATAGGGGACTCCAAATTAGTACCTTAGGCTTGAGTGGAGTGAAAAAGATAAGGATACCACTTTAGCATGTCTACTTCAGCCTCTCTTGTTCCTCAACCTCTTCACTTGACTATCTATGATTTGTACCAGAACCTCCACATAAGTCAAGTTATCCTCAAAAACACCCATAACATCAAGAGGCACAATAGAATTAGGATCACCAACACATTTTCTTAACATAGAGACATGGAACACTGGATGAACCAAATTCATTTTACTCGGCAACTTCAATTCATAAGCTACCCTGCCAACCCTCTTCAAGACCTCATAAGGACCAAAATATCTTGGACTCAACTTCCCTTTTTACCAAAACTGACCACACCTTTAATTGGAGAAACTTTCAAATAAACCTAATCACCCACTTTGAATTCAAGTTCTCTTCTCACATCGGCATAGGATTTTCGATGATTTTGGACTATTTTCAACCTTTCCCTAATCATCTTCACCTTCTCAAGAGCCTCCATAACCATATCTAGTCCCATTAAAGCCACCTCTCAACCTCAAACCACCCAACCGGTGATCTACAACGTCTCCCATAAAGAGCCTCGAAAGGAGCCATACTGATGCTAGACTGATAGCTATTGTTGTATGCAAACTCAATCAAAGAAAGATGCTCATTCCAACTACCCCAAAACTCCAATACATATGCCCTAAGCATATCTTCAAGGGTTTGAATGGTCCTTTCGGCTTCGCCATCCATTTGAGGGTGGAAGGTCATACGAAGGTAAACTTTTGTACCAAGACCCCTTTGAAAAGACCTCCAATAGTGTGAAGTAAATTGTGAACCAGGATTTGATATGATGGACAAAGGAACCCCATGCAACCTCACTAACTCATGGATGTACAATCGTACATACTCTTCAGCCCCATATGTTGTCTTAACTAGTAGAAAGTGGGTCGATTTCGTCATCCTATCAACCACCACCTAAATGGAATCAAAACCTTTTCTAGTCTTGGCCAACCCAACCACAAAATCCATATTAATCACCTCCCACTTCCAAGTGGGAATCTCTATATCTTGGGTTATCCGGCCTTTGATGTTCGGCTTTGACTTGTTGGCAACTATGGAAACTGGAAACGAATTTGGCAATGTACCTCTTCATACCTGCCCACCGATACATATCTCTCAAGTCTCTAGACATTTTGGTGGAATCGGGGTGGATAGAATTAGAATAATTATGGGACTCATCAAGGATTTTCTCCCTCAAACCATCAACACAAGGCACAAATAACCTACCTTGGTACCTAAGGGCACCATCTACCCCTTGGGAGAAAACCTCTACTTTTCCCTCTTTCACTAAGGCCTTCAATACAAGCACGGAGGAGTCAAGATCTTGTTTTGCTCTCACATCATCAACCAATGAAGACTTAGACCCATCAACAACAACAACACCATCCCCCCCCCAAACCTCTTCTAACCTAACCCCCAATCTAGCCAATTGATGCACTTCCCAAGCCATCTCCTTATCACTACCATCAACATGAGCTAAGCTACCCATAGGTACCTAACTCAAAGCATCCGCCACAATATTTAACTTACCGGGATGGTAATGCACACTCATGTCATAGTCTTTAAGAAGTTCTAGCCACCTTTTTTGTGTCAAGTTGAGATCTTTTTGAGTGAAGACATATTAGAGGATCTTATTATCGGTGAAGGCATCAACATGCACCCTATACAAATAATGATGCCAAATATTTAATACAAACACCACGGCAACCAATTCAAGATCATAGGTAGGGTAATTCCTTTCATGCACTTTGAGTTTCCTAGAAGCATAGGCTATGACATTACTATTTTGCATTACCACACAACCCAAACAAACTCTAGATGCATCAAAATGCACAACAAAACTCTCAAGCCCATCTGGTGGTGATAATATAGGAGCGGACACAAGTCTATCCTTCAATGTTTGGAAGTTTCTCTCACATTCTTTGGTCCACACAAACTTAACCTTCTTTTGAGTCAACTTTGTCATAGAGGAAGCAATAGAGGAGAATGCATTCATGAACCTTCTATAATAACCCGTAAGGCCTAAGAAACTCCTAATATCCGATGGGGTCAATGGTCTAGGCCAATTTGTAATCACATCAGTTTTCTTTGGATCCACTTTTATGCCATCCCCGGCACCACATGACCTAAAAATGCAACCTCCTTCGACCAAAATTCAAACTTTTTATATTTAGCATACAATTTCTCCTCCCTCAATCTTTGCAACACCACCCTCAAATGACGCATATGCTCCTCCCTACTATGTGAATAGATCAAAATATCATCAATGAAAACCATAACAAAGGAATCAAGGTAGGGTTTGAAGACCCTATTCATTAGGTCCATGAAGATGGTCGGTGCATCAATTAATCCAAAGGTCATCACTAATAATTCAGAATGCCTATATCTAGTCCGAAAAGCCATCTTGGGAATATCACACTTCCTCACTCTCACTTGATGGTACTAGGACTGAAGATCAATCTTAGAGAAAGAGCTAGCCCCTTGCAATTAGTCACACAAGCCATCAATTATCGGAAGAGGATATTTATTCTTTATAATGACCCTATTGAGTTGTCGGTGGTCAATACACATCCTAAGGGACCCATTCTTCTATTTTACAAACAACACCAGTGCACCCCAAGGTGATTGGCTTGGCCTAATAAATACCTTCTCTAACAAATCTTTCAATTACTCCTTTAGCTCCTTCAACTCCATCGGGGCCATACGATAAGGTGGTATGGAGATAGGTTGACTATCCGGGAGGAGGTCTATACCAAAATATATTTCTCTTTCGGGAGGGACACCGGGAAGGTCATTTGGGAAGACATCAAGAAACTCATTTACAACTAGAATTGACTCTCTAGAAGGGACCTTGGACTCCACATCTTTAACCCTCACAAGATGGTAAAGACACCCCTTAGAGATCAACTTACGGGCTTTAATCCATAAAATTAATCTACCCTTGACCACTATATCTTGACTTTCCAACTCAAGGATGGGTTCATTATGAAATTGAAACTTGACCCTACAGATTCTATAATTAATAGAAGCATAGTAGGCATGCAATCAATCCATCCCAAGAATGACATCAAAATCTACCATGTCTAATTCAACAAGATCACAAGGCAACAACTTATGCAAAATACAAATAGGACAACTTCTATAAACTTTCCTAGCAACAATAGAGGCACCAATAGGAGTAGAAACTTCATATGACTCCTGCAATAACTCAAGGGAAACATGGAACTTTTTAGCAACAGAAAGGATAACAAAGGAAAGAGTGGCACCTGGATCAATCAAATCATATACATCAAAGTTAAAGATTTTCCACATGTTGGTAATAACATTGGGAATCTCACCAACCCTTTGCCTCCCATGGAGAGCATAAAATCGATTATGCCTTGGGGTACGACCTTGAGGACCACCTCTACCCAATGGAATTGCATTTGCACCTCAGACTTTGCCACAGTTTCTTGGACAAACTATATTCTTGTGACCAAGCTACCCACAACCAAAGAATGTATTAGAGCCTCTCAAACATAGGTCATTATGACTCTTCCCACATCCAAGACATATATCTATAGGAGCAACACCACCAACAGCTTGAGGCCTAGGGAAATTATTGGAAAACCACCTATTAATAGCATGAGAAGGCCCTTGGCTTTGATGAAATCTAACACCCTTTTGGAACTTACCCTCAAAACAGGCCTTATTGGCCTCATGGACCCTCCTCTTTTTCAACTTTTCCTCCTCCATTGGCTCAGCATATGTCATCAGTCAAGATAAGTCCATGTCACAAAGCAAGGCGGACCGGCATTCTTCACTCACCAAGTCGGAGACCCACATCATAAATTTATTCATCCTAGATCTAGGATCAGCCACCAAATGAGGAGAATACTTTGAAAGTTGATTAAACTTGAGGGCACATTCCTTCACACTCATACCACCTTGTTTCAATTTCATAAACTCTACCAACTTTGCCTCCCTAAGCTCAAGAGGGAAAATCGATTAAGGAAAGCCAATTTGAACTCCTCCCAAAGAATCACATAACCATTTCCCTTCTCCCCCTTCCATTGATCATACCAAATTTGGGCTACCCTCTTGACTTGGTATGCCGCCAACTCCGCCTTTTCAATCGGCCCAATACCCATGATATTTAAGACTTTGTAGGCCTCATCAATAAACTCTTGTGGATCTTTATCAACTTTTGACCCATAGAAAACTGAAGGATTCATCCTTATCAAGTCCCTTACCCTACCTCCCGAGGTAGTAGCATGAGGGGCTTGGGCCCCTTGATTGTCTTGGTTGGCCACCACTTGGGCAAGCATAGTGAGAGCATCCCGGATCTCACCATTGGTAGTTGTTCCTCTGGATTTTGGGCCTATCTTCCTCTAGTGTTTGGCATGATCTAGCATAGTAAAGAACAATCATTAGGGGGAAAAACTTACCACAACTCTATATCACGACTTAGAACAAGAAGAAAGGAAACATTTCTTAAAACGCCTCATAGCCTCCAATTCATAGTCATAGCGTGCTTCACAACCATGAATAGGACTCTTATCGATGTGGTAAGTTTGACTTCAAGGATCTATCAACCTAGGGCTCTTATACCAAATTTTTCACTACACAAGCCTAGGGCCTAGACGTGACACGATGAATGGGGAACCTGAAGGAACCTCAAACAAGCCTCTTAACTTGTCACTACACATCATTGATCAGGGAAGCATATAAAAGACATTAAAGAGCAAGGCTATGGGAAAAGCTTGAACAATACCATAACCAAGAGACGAGTCAAAACTCATATTGTAGATATATAACATGTCCAACAACCACCTGTAATACATAGATAAGAGTGAGGGCCAAGACAAAGCAATCGGGCTCACCCTCATAGTCGAATAGAATATAAAGAAGAGTGTCTCTATACGTAACAAAAGAGCATAGACTAAGGTCCCCGAAGTGGAGGACTCACCAACTAGCTTAAGTAGCACCGAACTAGCCACATGGAGGAGGATGATCAACTTGGGCTCCGAATACTTCATGGTGATTCATGTAGGTAAGAGTATGTGTTAGTACATTTTGAATGTACTAAGTATGTAGGATGCAATGAAACAAGAGATGGACATCATCATCAAAATGCATAACAATAGGCAATATACATCATATAATAATATGGCATGCATTATCAATGCTCAAGTAAAACATGCTTAAATAACTCCTGCTCATATAGGATATCAAATGTGTAGAATAGACCAAGTTAGATTTCCAAAGTAAAAACCCCTTGGTAGGTTTCACTCAGGTGGTGAAGTACTAACCCTTCACTCAGTTGGTGATGATGCCCCCTCATCACCGAGGTGGAGAAGTACAAACCCTTCACTCGGTTAATGAGTACAAACCCCCCATCTTGGTTAGTAATGATGCCATCTAATCACTAGGTGGAGAAGTACAAACCCTTCACTCGGTTGATAAGTACAAACTCCCATCTCAGTTATCCGGGTTATTAGACCCCCAGATTGGTAATGGTCTAATGCAACACTTTCTGTAGGATTTATCATATACATAATTTCATTTCATCATAATAACATCAATCATATCATATCTCATGCTTTGGACCTTCAACTCCTCAAGAAACCACATCCGGATATTTTATCAAACACTTAGAGGGTGTGAAATGGTAGTATAAAATCATGCAAGAAAAGCCATTTTAAAATAATCAATCAATATCTTGCAATACTCTCAACCAATATACATCAAAATTCCTCATCAAATCTTACAATAAATCCAAGATTTATAGCTCGGAACATAGCAAAACAGTCACAACATTACATAGCTTTAACATAGAGTGCGTTGAATTTCATAATAAGCAAGACCCGTTTGTAAATCAACTTTAAATCATGAAATTTGAGTAAAAGGAGGCTTAGGTATAATGGGTGAAATGAACCCATGAGAGAAACCCACATATCTTAGCTTGGAGATGAACTTGGTAAAGATCTGAGATGGAGACTTGAAGCTTGAAGAAGAACCTTGAAGGAAAACCTTAGCTTAGGATGAGGGTTTGGGACTTGAATTTAGGAGTGAAAATATGACTAAGTGTTTGAGTGAGTATTGGGGAATGTTTAGGATGATATGAGGATGAAATAAGGCTAAGTATAGGTAAAAACACGTTTGGGAGCACTTAGGCCCAAGACATAGAAGTCTTGGACCGAGTAAAAAAAAATAGGACACTTTTGTACCGTGACGCGGATTTGCCACTAAAATTGCTTTCTTGAAATTTCATAATTGCTAATCTTTCGCTCTTAAATCAGGTTTAGACCCTTTCCCACCTAATTTCAACACCCTGAACACGAATATGAAGTCGGATTTTTGAAATAGCAAATGAATTTTGAGATATATAGAATTTAAAATTTCATGCATTCAGAGGCACATTTTCGGGCACTTTTTGGGGTCGTTTCAATTTTCATTACATGTTGCACCTATATCCTATTGGTCATCTAGCATTCGGATTTTGGATTACTCCTTCTCTTTTATACAATCTTTCTTCTATTTCTCGACCCAAAGCTCCGGGTAATTTATTAAATAGCTTCTTCCCTAATTCCCGTCAAACGAATTTCCACTAATTGTACAATAATAGTAATAATCTTTTAGAAAAGTTTTTATATATAACCAACTTATAATACTTAATTGTTCTAGCTTTATTAGATCATTTCTTTGTAGTATTACTAATCCACTATTCATGTCTTCTCCCATTATCAAACTATGTATTTTGTTATTAAAATTATAAGGATTAGCTCCCATATTTACTGGAGCCTGAAATTCTTGTGGGAAGTTAGACTTATAAGCTTCCTATAATGATTTCGTCGATTCTCCTAAGAAAGTATCTATATATGTATACATTGTTTCTATATCTGTATCTTGATATTTCTTTATATAGTCTACTACAACTATTTCTTTCCAGAGGTCCATGACTGTGTTCCACATTTGTGGGTCGTGCGCAGCTAAATTTAATATTTCTCCTTTGTTACCCCATTCTTGTAACTTAATTGGTTCTTCAATTGGCATTCTCTTTCCTACTGGTTTTACATTTTTTGTTATTATTTCAGGATATACCCTAAAGACTCTTCTTTGTGGTACATTATCGGTACTTATATCTACCGTATGTCGCTATGTCATTCGTTGGAAAGGGCTAGAACTAGTAGATTCCATAAATTCTTTTTGGTTGATGAGATGGGTGTGCATTGTCCAATAAATACAAAAAGATCCACTGTGTCAGATATGGACACAGCTAGTCCATAATTTTAAAACGGAAAAATAATTAACAAGCAAGTTTTGAATATTTAACAATATGCAACTATTTGGATAAAATATGCATTTAATCAAATGACAATCCAAAAGAAGTTAAAGGTCGGTCAAAATTGGGTATCAACACTATGCTAAGGTTTACATCCAATAATTAGTGAGGTTGCATTGGGTAACATTGTCCATTATATCGGATAGGGGTGCTCAATTTACTTCTCATTTTTGAAAGTCATTCCAAAAAGGCCTTAGTATTAAGATAAAGTTAAGTACCACATTTCATCCTCAAATGGATGGACAAGCCGAAACTACAATACAAATGTTGAAAGATATGTTGAGGGTTTGTGTGCTTGATTTCAAAGCAATTTGGGATGATCACTTACCTCTTACTGAATTTTCTTATAACAATAGCTCTCATTCAATTATTGAAATAGCATCATTTGAAGCATTGTACAGTAGATGGTTGACTACCGGTCTGATGGTTTGAGGTAGGAGAAATATCCTTGATTGGACCAGATTTGGTACTTGATGCCATGGATAAGGTGAAAATCATAAGGGAAAGGTTGAAGGCTACCCAAAGTCGTCAACAGTTATATGTCAATGTTAGAATAAGAGAAATAGAGTTAGACAAAGGTGAGTAGGTGTATTTAAAAGTTTCACCAATGAAGTGAATGATGCGTTTTTGGCAAAAATGATAAATTGAGTCCTAGATATGTGGGACCTTATAAGATAGTAAAAAGAGTTGAGAAGGTAGCCTATGAACTAGACTTTCCTGTGGAATTAGTTATGGTTCATCCAGTGTTTCACGGATCAATGCGAAGAAAATGCTTGAGTGACCCTGATTCCGTTGTTCTACTAAAGGATGTATATATTGAGGAGGATTTGACTTATGAAGAAGTGATGGTTGAAATTTTAGACTGGCAAGTGAAGAGGTTGAGAAATAAAGAGGTTGCATCCGTCAAAGTGTTATGGAGAAACCAACAAGTTGAAAGTGCTATGTGGGAGGATGAGGCAAACATGATGAGATAATACCCTTACCTCTTTTCTTGTATTCAAGCCTGAGGTACTTAATGTAATCTGTTCCTTCAAAATTCTCACACATGTGTGTCTCTTGATAAGTTGCTTGCATGCATGATCATGAAACTATTTTTGAATTATATTTGATGCATAAGTTTCATGATTTAATGAAAATGATGATTTAGTTGCATTTTTGCATAATGTTATGATGATGATGATCATAGTTATACTCTCTTTCGCATATTTTTGTCCCATTTGAAGATGAAAGATCTCAAGGGGGAGATATTTTAATACATCTCGTGTTTATGGGCTTAAAAAATTGAAAGTTAAGAATTTTGGTGTTGGTTTGATACTACGAGCCAATTTATGGCTCGTGGAAGGATGCATGGGTCGTAGGTAGGCTTCATAGGTCAAGCCTAGTGAAAATGGAAAGTTGAAGAATTTTTAGAAGTTGATTTATGATCAACAGGATGAACCATAAATAAACCACGGCCTGTCAAAGGTGTCGTAGAAAGACTATGATGACTATATTACAAGTTATGGAAGTTTGATTTTAATGAAGTATTAACTATGTTAAAAGTTATGTATATGCATGATTATATATTTTGTGGGAAATGACTTAGCACTGAGAGGAATTTGGGAAATGTGCTAATGGACTTTACATGCTATAGGAATGATGTTCATGTTTTATGCCTTAAAGGTGTGCTAATATATCCATTTATCTTTAATGGTGGACACTCACCATGTTAGGATAGAGCCTATATGGTGAGGACCGAGTCTACCTTGTCAAAGTAGACTCCTCTTTGCTTGGTGTAAATGGAACATCAAGATTACATTGAATAGTTCGTATGGTCTTATATATCAGTTATGGTCTTATTCTCACATATATAAAGGTTATAAATAGATTTGATGATGCTTCTTCTCATGATATTTAACTTGCATTACTCATGCATATTGTGTCCTTATCCTATTGATAATGATTATACATATTGATATTATATTGTGATATGTTTTGATTCATATAATACTTACATACATAGTATACTCTATGTAGTAACACATACGTTTTTGCCTATATGATCTAACCATTTAGGGGCAGATGATGAAGCAACTATTCCATTTTATAGCTAGATTCGAATTTCAAGCTTGAAGATTTATTAGTGAGTTCCCATGCTCTGAAAATAAAGACCATTTATGATGTTTTTACAAGTTGAGACTTTATCATTTTTTCTTTTATGTATATCTTGATGGTAACCTACTAAGCTATGTTCTAGACCCACCAAGATCTTATGATGTAGAGACATGTTTTTGACACTATAGGTTGATGCATATTCCCCTAAGGGAAACTATGATGTTCTTAGTTTTATGCATTCTACTTGCTTATTCTCTTATGTATAATTATCATACCTTATGAATGCTTATGATCTGAACATGAGGCTTGGATAATATGCTTTCAGGTCTCATATTTGCCATGTCACGGCTGATGTGTTGTCAAAATACAGAACTTTTGATGCTTAAAACTTAGAATTTTGTGTATTCTTAATGTGATATCTGTTGTTTTTATGTGTCTTTGTGTTAGATTTGCAGGATTACAGTTTGACCATGATTTGGGGAAAAATTGTAGAATTTTCTAGTTTTTGATGATTTACGAGACCCTCTATGAATCGTAGAGTATTCTATGAGTCATAAAGGATGTCTCGTGATAAATTCCAGTGAGGGATGATTTATGAAGATCAGTTCTACGAGATATGCATGAGTCGTAGAGCATTCTATGAGTCGTATAGGTAGGTTTCATGAGGATTTCCAGTGAGGGACAATTTGATGAAGTTAAAGTCTATGAGAATTTGTATAGTCGTAGATCAATTTACGAGTCGTGAAGTTGTGTTATAGAATAGAAGTCCAAAATCCCAGTAGATGAGTATGAGACCCCAACTGCGAGCCGAAGAAGACACTAAGATTCATAGAGAGCTTTTATAGAGTTTGCTAACCAATTTCTCTAATTTATTTAGAACTTAATTATAATTACTATAAAAAGGTCTTTTAGGTTATTTTTCATAGGGGGATGTCATTATTCAGAGTTTTTAGGGTTTGTACTTGGAGAACTCGTTACTTGAGAGAGAAAAATTGTGAGAAACACTTGTGATTATATTTTATCTTCAATCTTGTGATTATCATTGATCTTTGATTTACTTGGGCTCAATTCAATTGTGTAAGTCTTTAACTATATATTCTCAATTCATAATTTCTTTATCTACACATAGCATGAGTAGCTAAATCCACAACTAGGGTTGTGGGAACCATGAAGAACTAACAAAGTAAATCCGAAAAAGTTTACAATTATTGGATTGGGTATATGCATGTATTAATCAATTCTCTTCATTTTGTATGTTTTCTAGTGAAAGCCAATATTAGAGTTCGCCTAGTGTTACTAACTAGACCAAGGTAGTAATGAATAGGAAAAGAGATTGATTAACAGGATTCGATTGATGTATTCTCGTCTAATCAACCGATCTGGGCCAAAGGGGAGGTTGTACACAGACTTATAGGTAATGGTCAGTATTGCACACTATGGAGATGTGCCAAGTCGTATAGTGAAATGTACTTCTCACCTTTAACCAAAAGGTCTGGTGAACTTAAATTACGTCCTGTATGCTATACACTAGACAAGAATTGGATTATCCAGTAATATTATGTTGAGGAATCATGGGGAACACAATATCCTAGTTTCTATCTATTATTGATTGCCTCTTGTGTTAGTTATTTTACTTCATTTTCTTATTGAATATTGCAAACCCCCACCCCACCCCACCCCTTCAGGGAATTGAGTTGGTTAACTACTTGGATTGCTTATAGGTGAATTTGTCTTATCTACGTATTCCTTGTGGGTTCGACCCTAACCTTGGTTAGGTTCTATTTCTTGACAGTGACTATTTTATCCTCTAAAAGGAGGTATAACTTGGCTGACATCAAGATTTTGGCACCGCTGCTGGGGAATACAGCTAGACTTAGTTAAATTAACTAGTAATTCAAGTGTTAACCTTAGTTCCCTTTATTTTACTTTTTGTTTTTGCTTTTATTTCTTTGCAGGATATACGAGTAGTGTAAGCCCAACATTTGGAGTCAAGGCAAGCCCTTAACTCTGTTCGATCTAGAGATCCACCAAATTATAAGAAGAATGTCCTAAGAGAATGCCAGCAACATGGCCAATGTAGCCTTGAACCATAATAATAATGATGATGATAGGAATGAAAATCCAACTCCTTTGGAGATATTCCACAACCTCAGGAGTTCAATACCGATGTTTACCAATGGAATCAGTACATGTTGAACCCCATGGCTATGGATGTGACTAGAGCCATGTCACACCCCAAAGTCCCGTTAGGGCGGACTGGCACCCATTGCCAGTAAGGCTTGGGAGAACCAAACTGTATCTATGCGCTTTCTAAACATATTATAAGGGATCTCTACACTTGACATGCCTTTAAGAAGATAAACAATGATAACAATCCAAAAAGAAATACATATGACTAGGCCATTGGGGGCCACGGTGTCTAAAGTATGAGACATGACCACACTTTAATTTACATAGTCTACAAAGCCTCTAGATAAGAAAATATATGTGATAAGGCTCGGGACAGGGCTCGCCTCGACTAACTGTGCAATACAAACATATAAGCTCTAGACATACACAAAGCCCCGAAGCAACCTAGAGCTTGGTAACAACAGCTGAATGTCCTGTACTCCTACT
>JAOTQR010012250.1:0-17930 GCA_025774065.1 Solanum ossicruentum
TCTACCGTTGAAGTGCTCCCTTTGCCTCAGGAGCAGATTTTTGGTATATACATGTACACTTATTTTCTGTATTTTGCGTTTATGTATATTTGAGGGTATGACGGGGCCCTGTTCCATCCTGTGATTCAGTTCGTATGTATAGAGGTCTGTGGATACATGTGGGTGTGGGATATTACATGTGGTATGACTATGTATGTATAATAAATTTGTTGGGCGGTTCTACCGCAGCGGTGACCTTGTCGGCCCGCATATATATATGTGTATAGATACTTGTTGTATGCTGGTGTTGTTGTTTGCAGGTTTGGTTAGTCAGTAAAATAGAGGAAACTCTGCCGAAATTTCGGTAGATTCCTTAGCCATTACAGTTGGAAATCCGATTTAGTGTTTGTCTAGGTGCCCAATCGGCACTAATCACGATCCCTAGGTTGGATCGTGACAACTCACCTACTAGCTTCCTAAGTCCTACAAGCCCTTCACTTCTTTCACTTCATTTAAGGCCCGAATCTCCTTGATTTGACCTAAAACTTATATACACTCGATCCTCTTAAGGGTTAGACATACATATAAACCTTTAATCTGAAATTCTAGCACTTTCAAAAAAGGGCACTAATTTGACCAAGCCCTGTCATGTTCCATATGTATAGTACTAATACACGTAAGACGTGGGATCTTACATCCTCTCCCCCTTAGGAACATTTGTCCTCGAGTGTTAGCATAATTGGATATATTAACCAAGTTCAAACCTTTACTTAAACAAAGTTTTGGCAACACAATAAGTATTCAAACACACGTACCTATTAATGCCCCAACTTTACATGCTGGACTTCCTCTTTTAGCTTCAAATAAATAAGGGTACTTAGATCTCATCGCTTCCTCAGCCTTCCATGTTATCTCTTCTACTTGCTGGTTCCTCCAAAGTACGTTTACTGAAGCTATTTCATTATTTTTTAGCTTCTTAACTTCACTATCCAGAATAGCAATAGGTACCTCTTCATGGGTGAGATTTTCGGTAACCTACACATCTTCAATAGGAGTTATACTGGTTGGGTCACTTATGTATTTTCAAAGCATTGAGACATGAAAACTAGATGAACCATTGAAAGCTCTTGGGGTAGCTTAAATTCATGTGCAACCCACCCGAACATCTTAATAATTTTATATGGCCCTATGTAATAAGGGCTCAATTTTCCTTTCTTAACAAATTGCATGACACCTTTCATTGGAGATACCTTTATGAATACCCAATCCCCTACTGAAAATTCTAGTCCTCTCCTCCTAGCATCTGCATATGATTTGTGGCAACTTTGGGCATTTTCTAGTAGTTGTTGTATTACCCCAACTTTTTTCATGGCTTTTTGTACATGATCTGGCCCAAGCAAGATGGTTTCACTCACTTCATATCATCCAATCAGTGACCTACATTTCCTTCCATATGAAACCTTATGAGGTGTCATTTTGATGCTTGAATGGTAGCTATTATTATAGGCAAATTTAATAAGTAGCAAATAGTCCACCCAGATACCCTTGAGGTATAAGTTTGCATACTCTTCAGCTATATAATCACTCTTAACTAGCAAGAAGTGTGCTAACTTTGTGAGTCTATCAACTATTACCCATATAGAGTCAAACTTCTGGAATGAGCGAGGCAATTCAGTAACAAAATCCATATTGATTATATCTCACTTCCATGCTAGAAGCTCTATACACTGCATATAACCTCCCGGCTTTTGGTGCTCTACTTTGACTTGTTGGAAATTCGAACGTTGAGCCACAAATTCTGCAAGGTCCTTTTTCATGCTTCCCTACCAAAACATTCCCTTCAGGTCATGATACATCTTAGTTGATCCTGGATGGATGGAATGCCTTGAATGATGGGCTTCATCCATTATCCTCCTGCTTAGTCCATTAAAAATAAGCACACATAATCTATTTTGGCAATAAAGTACTCCATTTTGTGTAAGTTCAAAGCCCTTCATTGTACCCTGACTCACCTTTTCCTTAAGTCATCGTAGAACACGATCCTTGAACTGCTTTTCTTTTACCTCCATTTTAATGAAGATTCTGCAGCTTTATACCCAACAACACCTTCCGTTTGAGTTTCAAGAAGGTGAACTTCCAAACTGACTATTTCACGCAGATCTTTAGCCATAAATAATTTACCATGGTCTGATCATTAATATTCATGATTGTCTTATGACTTAGAGCATCGGCTAACGCATTTGCTTTCCTTGGATGGTATAGTATATCCACGTCGTAATCCTTTATAGCTCTAGCCATCTCTGCTGCCTTAAATTCAGGTCTTTCTGCTTAAAGATGTACGACAAACTCTTATGATTAGTGTGTATATCAACGTGAACCTAATAAAATTAGTTGCGCCATATTTTCAGAGAAAACACAACTGTTACTAACTTAAGGGTCATTTGTGGGGTAGTTTTTCTCATGTGGTCGTAGTTGTCTAGAGGCATAAACAATTACCCAACCATATTGTGTCAGTACACACCGTAAGCCAACTCTTGAAGCATCGCAATACATTGCATACCCCTCTGTGCCTTATGGTGCACTATCACAGGCGCAAAAGTTAGCCTATTTTTCAACTCTTGGAAGCTTCTTTCACATGCATCATTCCATTAGAACTTAGTTGCCTTATCTGTCAACTTTGGTAGAGATGCAGAAATAGAATAAAAACCCTCAATAAACCTCCTGTAATAACTTGCAACCCTTGGAAGCTTCGAACTTCCATGGGTGTTGTTGGCCTTGGACAATCTTTCACAGCGTCTATCTTTTTGGAATCAACCCTTATTCCTTCATCAAATATAATATAACCCAAGAATGCCATGGATTTTAACCAAAATTCACATTTAGAAAACTTGGCATACAATTGTCAATCACGAAGAACCTTTAATACTTGTCGTAAGTAATTTGCATGGTCTTCCCCTTATCTTGAATAAACCATAATATCATCTATAAATACTATCACAAACACATCCAAGAATGGCTTGAACGCCCTATTCCTCAAATCCATAAAAATTGTCAGTGCATTTGTTAGCCCAAATGACATAACAAGAAATTTAAAGTGACCATAGGATGTCTTAAAAGATGTCTTGGGTATATCTTTCTCCTTCACCCTTATTGGTGATAACCTAACCTCAAATCAATTTTTGAAAAACCTTTAGCACCTTGCAGCTGATCAAATAAATCATCAATCCTGGGGAGGGGGTACTTTTTCTTAATTGTCACCCTATTCAATTTTCGGTAGTTGATACACATTCTCAAGATTCCATCTTTTTTATGTACAAATAACACTGGTGCACCCAATGGGACACATTAGGTCTTATAAAACCCTTTTCCACCAAGTCTTTAAACTACTCCTTTAATTCACATAATTCTACTGGACCATTCTATATGGAGGGGTAGAAATAGGTTGAGTGCCTGGAAGTAAGAACATACCAAAATCTACTTCTCATTTTGGAGGTAACCCTAGGAGCTCTTTAAGAAACATATCAACAAATACATTTACTACTGGAACTGATTAAAGAGTTGGTGATTCTGCCTCCATATCCCTCACTCTAACTAGATGACATAGATATCTCTTGGATATCATCGTTCTTAGATTAAAATAACAAATAAACTTACCCTCTGGTGCCCCAATATTGTCTTCCCTTTCAAGAACTACCTCACTTGGAGTATGGAAGTACACTCTCTTAGTTCGGCAATCCATGGTATAGCAAGAATCTAACCATTCAATTCCCATTATAACATCAAATTTCACTATTTCTAACTCAATAAGGTCAGCCGATGTGTCATGGTCACAAACAGTTACTACACGATCATAATGAATCCTTCTAGCTATAATAGATTCATCGATTGGTGTAGACACTTCAAATGATATTTTCAATAATTTAGTTGTCCTCTTAAGCTTCACAGCAACTAGTGCAGTGATGTATGATAGTGTAGAAGTAGGGTCAATCAAAGCATATACTTTATGTGAAAAGATTGATAATGTACCTATGACCACATCGGGTGAAGCTTCCAAATTTTTCCAACTATCCAGAGCATAAGTGTGATTCTAGACTACACTAGAGCTAGTTGCCCCTCTAACACCTCTACCACGAGTTTAGGTTCCTGCCGACCCCTACCTAATGGAGAAACTAGTGATGATGATGCAACAGCTAACACAGTAGGCTGTGTTATATCACCCATGCGTTTCCTCGGGCAATCTCTCATCATATGCCCCGACATACCACACCAATAACAAGTATCTATCCCAACATAACATATGCCTAAATAACTTCTCCCACATTATTTGTAGGGCTTCCTAGGAGCCATTTGCTTACCTACCAAATATCATGTTGTCTATGCAACTTTTTCTTCACTTCATCGACCAAACTGATTACTTCTAGACCCTTGGAGTTGTGGTGGAGAACTAGCTGCAGAGTAGGAGGATGATGGCCTAGAAGTCTATTAGGAAACCCAAGGCCTAAGATCACCTTGGGGTGGTGTAAACTGCCCCGTAGATCTAGCCCACTTGGACTGCCCCCCTTTCCAACTCTTATGCCTTTCTTATTTGCCTCTGATCCTCTAATTTTTGTGCAAAAGCTTGCATCCTCGCTATATCCATGTCTTTATTCAAGAAGCAATAGTGTAGTCTCTAATCAGATATGAATCCAACCTATCAATATATCGATGAACTCTATCTTCCATAGTAGAAACTACATTAGGAGCATACCTGGTCAGGGAATTAAATTGAAGGTTATACTCCCTCACGCTTATATTCCCTTGGTGGAGATTCAGGAACTGATCTGCACTGGCCTTTAGGATCTCTAATGGCAGTTAATGGTCAAGAAACGCCTCTTTTAACTCCTTCCAGGTAGTTGGAGGTGCATTTATACCCTTAGATTGCTTCCAAGCTTTATACCACAATATAGCCACACCCTTCAATTTATATGTCACTAGCTCTACAGCTTCTATACTACTCATATGCATAACATCTAAAATGCATTGGATCTGATCAATAAAGTCTTGTGGATCTTCATTAGGATTTGACCCAATGAAAGATGGAGGGTCCATATTAATGAAGTCACGTATCCTCATGCTAGTTGCCCTATTCGCACCACCTGTACATATAACTCGTCCTTCTTGTCTTTGACCTTGGACAGTAACAATACAAGTCAATAGTTGGACTATATTTCTCAAATGCTGCATGGTGGCATCGGTAGGTGGTTCTGTAGGAATTTCACTACTTCTTGGTTCATCTGGAGCTAGAGAGATTGAAAATATTTATGATAGAGACTCATCTTGAACCTCATTTTGTTGTCTCACCCGACTGGGTATACTAACCACCACTTCTACTTCCTTCCCTTTGCCTTTACTTTTCCTTGTTTCTAGTATACTTGTTGTACAAAATAATTTAGAATTTAGAAACAATCCACCTACAATACTTTACTCTATGGCACAATCTAAAGAATGAAAAGAAAGTGACAACTCCAAAATATCACGTAGCATCCTAGTTATAAATGTGATGTACAACACATCCACAAATAAGACTCTACATAGATATGTCTTTGTAGACTCCTTAGGACAACCAGCCCTGATACCACTTTTGTCACATCCAAAGTCCCATTCAGGTGGATTAGCACCTATTGCCGACAAGGCTCGGAAGAGCCAACCTGTACCATGCACTTTATATAAATATTATAAGGGGTTTTCACATTCAACATGCTTTCAGGAAAGTAGACAGTAATGACAAGCCGAAAGGAAATACATATAACTCGGCCGTTAGAGACACAATGTCTGAACTACGAGACATGACCACACTTTAATTTACATAGTCTATAAAGCCTCAAGATAAGGAAAGTATCTGATAAAGGTGGGGACAGGCCCCGCCTCCTGACTAAATATACTATACAAAAGTACAAACTCTAGACATACAAAGCCCTGAAGCAGCCTGGAGCTCCGTAATAGCAGTTGGATATCTTGTACTCCTACTGGGGAGATGTACTAGCACCTGCACCTACAATATGAAATACAAGTCCCCCGTATGAGATGCCAGTACAAGATAATACATTGAATATGTAAGGCAGGAAGTACTGTACATGAAGTACAAACACAAATGAAATCATTGCACTGGTGGAAGGATAGGAGACCACCTTTAATCACATTGTGGAGTCATGTACTTTATTTCCATTTTATTACTTTACCTCTTGGACAACTTACTTATGCAGTTTTAGCCTTACTTTATTAAGCTAGTGATGCATTTTATTTCCCCTTTCACTTGGGCCTTAATGGGTTTCAAATTAATGGTCCTTGGCTTCCATTTTTCTCTTGTCCCTTTACTTAGTTTGGCCCAAATCATCAAGTGAGTTGTGAATGTACTTGGGCCTTTTGATTATTCATCTTGGGCTGTAAGTATTGTCCATTTATGATGCTAAGACATAGGTGAAAGTTACACCATTAACACGGACTTTATTTATTACAGGACTTGGATAGATTTGGTGTCAGGCCTCGTCTCCGTCTAACTAGCCTATTTAAGCTAAGCACGTAGCTGACTCACTTACTAGCTCTAAGACTTATAAGCACCTCACTTCTTTCACTTTATTTAAGGCCATGGTCTCCTCAATTTGACCTAAAACTTATATACACTTGATCGTCTTAAGCATTAGATGTACATATAGCCCTTTAATTTGAAATTAGAGAAATTGCAAAAATGGGCGCTAATTTGACAAAGCCATTTCATGTTTCATATGCATAGGACTAGTACTCCTAAGATGTGTAGTGTTACATGTTGGCAAAATTAGCGACAATAAAAATTTGTTGTTGCATTAGTGATTTTTGTCGCTAATTTGATAAGTTATTTTCTCACCAGATCTTGTTGACAACCAAATATTTTGTTGTTAATTTCATCACCACATCTGTTGATACATTTCTGCTTTTTAACAATGAAAATATGTTCTCACAAATTCATCGTAATTTACAACACACATGTTGAATACATCCATTCAAACATATATTATAAAGACACAAAAGTTACTTAATTCATGTAAATTAACTTTCTACAAAGTCTCAAATTCATAGAAGAATATAAATTGCATAATCATGTTCAAAGAATCTTCCACAATAATATTTTAGATAAAAATTTAAAAGCATTTGCAATGACGGCAATGTATTGAGAGCAAAATTAACTAATGCGAGATAGGAGAATCACGATCATCCTCGGAAATCTATGCATGAACCTCAACAATATTAGTAGTAGGAGGGGCAGGAGCAATAGAAACTGAAGGTACCATAGATGATAGCTACTATAGGAGTGTCCGACTGAGATGAGGGTGAAGAAATCAATTCACAAACCCGTGCAGCAAGTACAGGTAGCATGTGATCAGTTAGTGAGGGAATCAATTTTTCACAAACTCAACCATATGCATTGGAGTTGTTTGTGCATTCAAAGATGGTGTTGAGGCTGAAGCATCATATCCAAAAGAGGCATAAAGATTCGGCCCATAAAATAATTTTTCTTTAGATCCAAGACCATATATTCTTCTTTTTTTTCACCTCCTGCAGCTTGGTAAAATGCTTGAAACTGATAGATACTAGATTGAGATTGTGCCATATTTTGTAATATTTCTTGATGCATCTCCTATTAAAAAATAATAATTACTAAATGCATTAATAGTAACATATTTTTCATAATCTAGGTGAATTAAACAACAAAAAGTGTATAAATTAAGCTTTATCATGTGAAATGCTAAAATCTAGGAGAGAGACAACATCATGTCCTAATTCTTACCATGTAGATCATTACGATTTGCGTCAAAAATTAACAAGTGAAGCTTTCGATAGATATTCACCCCGTATGCCCTGCATCCAAAACTGAACATGACATGTCCTACACTATTTCTCCAATACCAATTATGTAAACTTTATCTTCAAACATATAATAAGAACCATTACTATGGTCACAAATTTCCTCTTGGTAAATTCTAACCACTTTGTATTTGAAGCTAAAAGGATCGAAACCAAAGGTATAAGTAACTAAATTAGGCCACTTTCTTACCCATTGTGCATCAAGAAGGATGATATATTCTCTAATTTTTGAATTGAGAATGTAAATACTATTAACATAATTGGAGATTTAATTAAAACAGATGAAACCATGAACCGCTCGAACAAGGAAAAATGGATCAATAGGAAAGTAAAGTTGCAAACCAAGGTCAATATTTAGTTCATGATGAATTTCACTACTTTACAATCATATGAATTTTTCAACTTAAGATACATAAGAGTTCACTATACTCTTTTACGTAAAACTTAATTTATTTAAAGCTATGCTCAAATAGTATTGTTATTTAATGATTATATGCATTTTGACTCGACATATACGTGTTGCACATGCCATAAAACAAATAATTATAAAAATACGATAATAAAAACAATAACATCAATGACATAATTTCATTAAATAAAATTTAATGAAGATATAATGCATTTAAAACACAACTCATAAGCTGGCATTTCTTTGTAGTTTCACAAATTTTTTGCATCACTCCAAGAAGAAGAAGAAGAATGGGTTGAAATGGAAGACGTGGAGATGATGAAAGGGGTGAGGGGATTTGTAAAGCGGTGAGTCAAACCAATTTCAATTTGGCTATAAGACAATTCAAGAAGAAAAAAACTCATCATATTGAAAGAAAGCAAAATGAAAAAAAAAAATGAAAAGGATTGTCTTTACTACAACTACTACTAAACTCTCATCAATTTTATCAACACCAATTTGTCCACTTTACTTCTCTAACACTACCGCTTATAAAAAAAATCCATCTTTCTTAATTTTTTCCTATTTCAAGATTCATTTGGAGTCACATATTTGTATCTACTGAGAGGCATTAGAAGGTGTATTTTTATCTTTTGGTTATGTATCATGTGCCTGGGTGTTTATTCCTGTGGGGGTGTGTTGATCAATATGAATATATGTGTTTGATGTTTTGTTGTGTTTGAGTATGTTGTAGTTAGTCATTTGCTCTATAAAAAAATAAACTTTCTTGGCATACGGGTATGTATTTATTAATGTGCTTTTTTTGTGGAATGTTAGAATTCTTTCTTAATGCTTTTTCTTCTTCTTTTAGTGGGTGTCTTTCCTTGTGTTTATCTTATATTTTGTTGTGTTTGAGTATTCTTTGGTTGGTCAATTGTTTCTGTTAAAATGAACTTTCTTGACATGTGGGTGTGTGTTGATTAATGTGCTTGTATTCTGGAATGTAAGAACGTTTTTTGTTATGGTGGTGATTTTTTCTTGTGTTCATTTGATTGTTTTTTGTGTTGATTAAGTTGTTGTAGCAATTTTCAAGTTTATCTTTGTATTATGTACTTTTAACAATCTAATTGATACCCATTTGCTTGTGGTAGCACAGATTCTTCTTGTACACTATGGATGACAGTGGTGGTAGTCCATACAAAGGATTCATTACTACTATTTGGAAGAAAATAAGTCAGAAACCTCAACAACCTAGGATAGTGAATTTGACAACTACTGGAATACATGATCAGTCTACCCTAACATCACATTACTCAATATCTAGAGGTTTTTCAGCTAATAGGTTAAAAGTGATTATTCTAAAAAGAGATAGGAAGATGGTGGATCTAGCGTGACATATAAGGAGTGGTACAAGTCCCAGGAATGTTTCATATGTTAGGCAGTTAGGGAATGTTGGGGATGGTATAGCTAATGATAACAAGCTGAAAAAGTTGAAGTCGAAAGTTGGTGGAGTGATAAGCATTAGTCAAACTAAAAACAGTTTGTATAGATCATCTGGCAGTTTGTGATCTTCTAAAAGTGCACAACCATCTAATGCCTCTCAGCCTCGACAGAATCTAATTCTTAATGTTTGTAGCATACTCGACTTAATCTTTTGAGTAAATCCACTTAAATCTTAATTAGTTTTGTCATATTTTATCTAGTATAAATTATGGTTGGTTTGGAAGGGAGACCACATAAGAATTTGCCTTTTGATCCCTTGTTCTACTTTTACTTATTCAATTTTGAAATAAAGAGATAAGAGTTGTGCTTGTTTTACTCACATAAGGAGACACTATCTTAGTGAAGTTTTTCTAAGACAACTGCTACTTGTAAAAGCAAAAAAATAAGTTAGAAGCGTAGAGTACGCAATAGCTAACTAGCTATATGCATTCCCCTGCAGATTATGAATTAAAATAGGCACTAAATAAAAACAAGTCATACATGACACTAGTTTCATAAATAAAGTAAATACGATTATTGAGAGATAGACTTACATGCTCGATTCGTGCTCGCTCACCAATAAAAGATTTTCCATCATGATCATGTTATGGACATGCAAATGAATCTCACTTGGTGTTGGATCTCGACCCTTTTCAATAATTTATAAATGAAAAAATACTTTATTTCTATATATTTCTACTAAAAAGTATATATCAAAAGTGCTAATAACCAACTGAATGAAGAATATGTCATGACTAAGTTGTTATATCAATAAAGAATATGTCAAAGAATCAGTTTGCTATATCTGTGTAATAGGTTATACAATTATAGAATAAGGACTAGTTCCTTGCTCCTCTACCAGAAGCATTTCCACAATACTAGAGAGTGTAATGGTATCATTATTTGCATGTTAGCTCTGGCAAAAAAACTTAAAAGCTAATGAACATTGATTACCCTTGCAGGTCAGTGTTGATTATTTAACGAAGCTTCTTGATGTTTTCAAAGAAATGTCTCATGTTCTTAAGCCTAGTGGACTTGCATCTGTAGCTTAGGAGGCATATAATCTCCGTAATTTTGAAATAAGAGGAAAATGATAAGTTTTTTTTGTAAGGAACCAATTTCCTCTTACGAGAACCAACGCGAGGTATATACCTCTCATGGCCACAAAACTTACAAGATGTTAGGTTCTTATTGTCACCTCAATAAAACATACATCCTAAATTACAACAATCGATACTTTTAATAGGCAAACCCAAGCTATGCACTAACATCTTTGTTTGATAACAATTATCAAGTACTTGACTGTCTGTAGGTAAAGTCTCTTTTAATAGTTGCATCACTTGATTATAACCCCTTTGTAACAAATTGTTCTCCATTTTAAATTTAACATTCTAGAAATTAGAACAAGTTGAGAGAGTGAAGAACTAGGATATAATTCTGCATTAGTGGCTTGTAGAAAATCATAAAACTTTTGGAAATTGGGGTTAGGATCCTCTCTATTGGAGATTGAAAGTTATGAGATGACTCAAGTTCTGCATTACTATAAGATTTCCAACTCGAGGCTTGACCAAAGTTTGGTCTAGTTGCATCAAAAATCATTTAGCGATGGGGATTATTATATTCTAATTCAGATTGAATACCACCATGTAAATCAGTAGATATCTCATTGATTATTTCTTTTTCCCCTTGATACCGCCAAATAAAGTAGTCCTCAACAAATCCAAAATGAAAAAGGTGCAATTTAAGTTTTCATGATTTTAACATGATTTATAAAGTGAATTGCTATTGAATGATTTGAAATTGCATATGGGACAAGTCCTTTTACTTGATATGATACCAAAATAGTTATTTGTACTTTATAAGACAAGTATATTGAAATTGAGATGATTACCATCATTGAAAGGATTTAACGTTTACTGGAGATATAAGTACTTTTACATGTGTTTTCTTTCACTAAGTTTTGACATGTTATGATTACAAGATTTACATGCTTTGTACTGCTTTGGAAAGCTTATATGGTTTATAAAGAAAAGTTTTAATGGGAGTAGACCTTGATGAATCCCGCAGCTAACAGCAGGCTCGTTAGACCTGGTGCACTTTGTATTACCAATTATAGATAAAGCCCTAGCTAATGGAAAGGTAGAACTACCGTACTACTATCAAATCCCTCGAGGAGGGATTTACCAATATGAAAGTTACAAGTTATCATCGATTCTTTTAAGAAGGTAGACATACCAATTACCAATTAAATGATTAATTCTTGGAAACCTCCCGAATATATGTATATGATTTGATATGAAAGTGTTTACCAAGTTTATTTTCTGAATAGCTAAGTTGAATTTCTTATATGAGACAACAAGATGGATTTTGACTATGGATTCATGAAAGAGCATTTATTACATGATTTTGATGATTATACTAGCATATTTTCTGACTTGTCCCTTATTAAAAGTGGTTGTGGCTATTATTATTACTCATTGAGCTAGCGTCTCACTCCTCACTAGTGTCTCACTCCTTGCTATATTTTTTTTTCTTTCCAGAGAATACAAGTGATATTGGCGAGGATTTAGTTAGCTAAAGGTTTCAAGTCGATTCAGTGGTGAGTCCTACACTTGTTTGCGTGGGAAATGAGCTATTCATTCTTATGGACCTTTTTTTGAATTCTTAGAGTTTCTCCATAGTCATTTATTTTGTTAGAGCTATGAAAACTCTTTATCGTCTTAGATGTGTGATGAATTTTGAGTTTCTCCCTATTGTGGGAGATAGCTTAGTATTTTTCTTGGAGAATAGACTGAAAATTTATATGGTATCTTGATTTGAATGTTTGAAAGTTGTGTTATTGTTTTTGAGACATGTTAAATTGTGGATATACCTAAAAACAATGGAAACTCTTCCCAATTTTCTGCAGAATTTTAGTAAGGCTTGCTTTGGGATCCTTCCTCTTAGCACCGGTCAAGATCCTAAATTGGGTCATGACAAAGTTGGTATCACCGCCTAGGTTATTCCTATGACTATGGATCATATATTAGTAGTAGAATCCCAATTATAGTTATGTAGCCTGCAATTTCTATAATCGTGATTCTGCGAGGACAGATAGGATATTTCTTGTCCTTCTTTCTTATTCCGACTTATGTATATCAAGTTTAGGGCAATTAGAATCTAACAGTATTTGTTTTATTTACCAGATGGCTCGAACTCAATTATCTAATGATAGGGCTACGACAAGTGTTCCTCAAGCACCAAATGACACCTCTACTATGCATCTAACTTCCTCAACTAGGGGAAGCGGTGGAGCTCGTAGAGATGGTCGAGCTAGGGGTCATAGTGTCACCACAGGAAATCGCAATGCCACTTCAAGAAGTACAAGAGAGGACACTCTTGAAATGAGTGCAACTCCCCTTTCTCCATCATAAGATGATGTTACCACGACAGCATTGACCTTCATGCAGAGAGTTATAGAGGGGTTGGTTGACCAAATGGACAGACAAGAGAGGATAGGTCAACATACTGTTGTGTCTACTCAGACACAGGCACCACCTTAGACGCCCTTACATACTTATGCTTTTGGGAATAAAGAGGTATCATTGCAGGAATTCTTGCAGCTGAAATCACCAAAGTTCATATGTTCTGACAGTTCGACTGATCCATAAAGTTTCTTAGATGGGACTTTCAAACCGTTACGGGCGCTAGGATATTCTAGTGAGAGAGTTGTGGAGCTAGTAGCGTACAAACTACAGGATATGGCTAACACATGGTATGAGATCTTATTGTTAGGTCGTGCAGTAAGAGCAGTACCACTGAAATAGGATGAGTTCACTAAGTTATTCATAGATCATTTCCTTCCTGAAAGTCAGAAGGAGAAATATGCAAGTTAGTTTGAGAGATTAGTACAGACTCCGGATATGGATGTGTCAACCTATAACACCATATTCTATATATTGTCCAGATATGCTCTTTGCTTAGTGCCAACTAAAGAAGCTAGAGTTCAAAGATTTGTCAATGGATTGGTTGCTCGTCTATACACTGTGGTAGCTCCAAATATGAAGAAATTGACATATTCAGAGGTAGTTGATTTAGCAAGAAAGATTGAAGACAAGGGTCATAAGGAACGTGCAGCCTTTGATGCCTGTAAGAAGGCCAAGATAGGGGGATATTTTGGAGGTTAATATAGCACAAATCACAAGGTAAGAGGTCAGGGAAGGCAACATCAGGGCTCTTAGGCAGAGATGGATACAGTTATGCAATCCACATACGGACCACATCAAGGACAGCCATCATCGCAGGGGCATCGATATTCCAATCAAATATATGCTACTCCTCTATCCTGTCAGACTTGTGGTAGATCACATTCAGGCCAGTGTCGTGTTTTGATTGGACGGTGCTTTCGATGTGGTTAGTTAGGGCATCACATTAGAGATTGTCCTTTACCTTCAAAACACTCGAACCAAAACTCCGCTCAGATGATTACACCTACTTAGACTACTCATAATGCTTCAGGGACTACTAGCATAGGAAACATAGGTTGAGGTATCGAAGATTGTTTTGTTGGAAATCAAGGACCGGGAAATGAGGGTAGAGTCCAATCAAGAGTTTTTGCACTTACTAGACAAGATGTTCAAGGCTCCAATGCAGTGGTTATAGGTATTATTTCAGTTTTTTCATTTGATGCACATGCTTTGATTGATCCAGGATTTATACATTCCTATGTATCCTCATACTTTTCTTTGAGGTTCGCTAGACAACCAGAGATGCTGAATCATCCTTTTCATGTTGCTACTTCTGTGGGATATTCTTTGTTAGTTGAATATGTGTACTGTGATTGTCATATTAGAGTTGATGGTAGAGACACTCTTGCTAACTTAATTGTACTTGACATAATTGACTTTGATGTGTTGATGGGTATGGATTGGTTATCTCCTTGCTATGCTACAATAGAATGTCATGTGAAAATCATCAGACTTGAGATGCCAAATGAGCCTTTCTTTATATTAGAAGGAGGTCAAGTCCCAGAGGTTGGTAAGATTATATTTCTTATTAAGGCTAAAAAATTACTCAGTAAAGGTTGCATGGGTCTTTCATAAATAGTAAGGGATACTAAAGAAGAACTGCTTAGCTTAGAAAGATACCAGTGGTGAATGAATTTCCTGATGTATTCCTTGAGGATTTGCCAGGATTACCTCTTGCACAAGAAATAGACTTTGGTAATGATTTGGCTCCTCACACATTGCCAATATCAAGACCTCCATATCGCATAGCACCAGCAGAGTTAAAGGAGCTAAAGCAACAATTGCAGGATTTGCTCGATAAGACCTGCACTAGTATTGTTCGTAAAGAAGAAAGATAGATCTTTAAGAATGTGGATCGACTAAAGGCAGTTGAATAAGGTAACAATACCTGATAAGTATCCTTTACCTCATATAGAGGATCTTTTTGAACAATTGCAGGGAGCTACCCACTTTTCAAAGATAGATCTTCGATCCGGCTATCATCAACTTCAGATCAGGGAAGAAGACATTTCTAAGACAACATTCAAAACTCGATATGGGCACTATGAGTTTCTCATGATGCCTTTCGGATTGACCAATGCTCCAGCTGCATTCATGGACTTAATAAATTGGGTATTCAGGACATTCTTGGACAACTTCGTGATAGTGTTTATTAATGATATTCTGATATATTCTTGTAGCCAAGAAGAACACAAGAATCATCTGACAACTATGTTGCAAATATTGAGAGAACACAAGTTATATGCTAGGTTCTCAAAGTGTGAATTTTGGCTTTACTCAGTAGCATTTCTGGGGCATGTTGTATCCAAAGATGGAATTACAGTAGATTCTAGAAATGTAGAAGCCGTGCAATAAGGGCCTAAACCTACCTCACCTACACGCTTTTGGGTTTAGCAAGTTATTATATGCATTTTGTACAGGATTTTTCCAAAATAGCAGCCCCTTTGACCAAGATAACACAGAAAAAGGTGAAATTTTAGTGGACAGAAGAATGTGAGCAGAGCTTTGAAAAACTCAAAACATGTTTGACAACAACACTAATACTAGCTTTACCAATAGGATCAGAGAATTCACGGTGTTTTTTTGATGATTCTATGGTGGGCTTAGGATGTGTTCTTATGCAAAATGATTGCGTTATAGCCTATGCTTCGAGATAGTTGAAGAAGCACAAGCAAAACTATCATACACATGATTTGGAGATGGCCACTGTGCTATTTGATCTTAAAATTTGAAGGCATTATCTATATGGTGAAACGTGTGAGATATATACTGACCACAAAAGCTTAAAGTATATTTTCAGCACAGAGATCTCAACCTTCATCAACAATGGTGGATGGAGTTAGTGAAGGATTATGATTGTATTATTCTATATTATCATGGAAAAGCCAATGTTGTAGCCGATGCACTGAGAAGAAAATCTATAGCTCCTAAAAAGAGGTAATTAGAGAAAAATATGCAAAAACTTGAGGGTGTAGGTGTCAAGCTTAGTCTGAAAAATTCAGAGACATTGCTAGCTTGTGTAAAAGCCAAATCTTCATTAGAGGAGCGCATAAAAGCTACTCAATCTGAAGATGAGCAGCTTTGTAAATATCGAGATGCAGTTATAACACTTAAAAGTAAGAAAATAATTATCGATGGTGATGGTATGCTTCGAACAGGTGATCGATTATTTGTACCAGACATAGGTGGGCCTCCCTTGAGATATGATTTGAAGCAGTTGTATTGGTGGGACGATATGAACAAAGATGTTGCTAACTTTGTTTCTAGTTGTTTGACATGTCAACAGGTTAAAGCGGAGCATCAGCCGCTCGTAGGATTACTACAAGAGATCTAGATTCCTAAGTGGAAATGGGAAAGAGTAACTATAGATGTTATGGTTGGTCTACCACGAACCCTGAGAGGTTATGACTCTATATGGGTGATTGTAGATCGATTAACAAAATTAGCACATTTTTTACCAGTAAAGACTACTTTTAGTGGAGTAAGATACACCCAGATATTTATCAATGAAATTATTCGATTTAATTCAGTATCCATCATCTCTAACAAAGGGTCACAATTCATTTCATGCTTTGGGAGATCTTTTCAAGAAGCACTAGGTACATGACTATATCTCAGTACTGCAGTTCACTCATAGATGGATGCGCAGTCGGAGAGTACTATACAATTCCTAGAGGATATGTTGAAGGCTTGCATTCTTGATTTTGGACGTACTTGGGGTACCTACTTGCCATTAGCTGAATTTTCTTACAACAATAGCTTTCAGTCTAGCATTCAGATGGCTCCATATGAAACCTTGTATGGTGGACGATGTCGTTCTCCTATAGGGTTGTTCGAGCTTGGAGAGGCGAAGGTGTTTGGACCAAACTTGGTTCAAGAAGCCATAGACAATGCCAGTTAATCAGATGAAGGTTGCTCACTTCTCAAAGAAGAAAAAAGTCATATGCAGATAAGAAGAGAACAGATTTAGAGTTTTCAGTTGGAGATAAAGTTTTCCTACGAATCTCTTCTATGAAAGGGGTAATGGGATTTGGTAAAAGAGGTAAATTAAGCCCAGGGGTACATAGGCCCTTATGAGATACTTGATCGAATAGGAAGAGTAACGTATAGCTTGGCACTCCCTCATGTGATGTCCTTTATCCATTCAGTGTTTCATGTCTCTATGTTAAAGAAGTATGTACCAGACTCCTCTCACGTACTTGAAACACCGACTATACAGATTGATGAGAATCTAATATATGAAAAGGAACCAATGGCTATTATTGATAGACAAATAAGAAAGTTATGTTCAAAGGAAAATGTGTCTGTAAAGGTCTTTTGGAGAAATCATTCCATTGAAGAAGCTACTTGTCACACCCCACCCTAGGGTCGTGACCAGTGCCCGATAGGGGCACCTAGACACATATTAAATCGAATTCCCTCATTTACATAACCTGGAAACCTACCAGAATTTCGGCAGTGTTTCCTCTGTTTTACTAACTAACCTCACCTACAATATAATTCAGCAGAAGCCCAAGCAAATATACAAATACAAAAATCTCATGCACATACATAAATACGGACCGACAAGGTCTATGCTGCGGTCTTGTCGTCTAATAAACATAACATACATACATAATGCGGTCTCGCTGCCTGATAGAGTACAAAATCATATCCTGAACCATGTACACAAGTGTCTCTCATATACCCATTTCCCA
>JAOTQR010012261.1:6432-17930 GCA_025774065.1 Solanum ossicruentum
CTAGCCACGAGTAGGAGGATGATAAATCGATGCTCTGATCCCTACATGGTAAGATCATGTAGGCATAAAGTATGTATTAGTATATTTGGATGTGCTAAATATGTAGGATGAGTGTAGGATGCAATGCAATAAGAGATACACATGGCAAAATGCAATATCATAAGCAAGAGATAGCTTATTAGCAATTTGACATGAATTAATGATACTTGAAGTAAAACATGCTTATATAGAACATATTACATATGAAGAAGATGACCATGATTACATAACCAAGGCCTACTACCTCCTTGGTGAGGCAATTGAGGTAAATATCCCCCAATGTTGCAGCACAGGCCTACCACCCCCGATCTAGGCGATTGAGGTGTCTACCCCCCCAATGTGGTAACACGAGACTACAACCCCCCGATCTAGGTGATTGAGGTATATACCCTTCAACATAGTAGCACTATCCTACCACCCCTCGAGCTAGGTGAATAAGGTATATATCCCTCATTGTGGTAGTTCTGGCCTAATACCCCTTAAACTATGCAATTGGTCAACTTTCATCACAATAGGTACTTTTTATGAAATCATCATATAATTATCTTTCTATTATCATCATAGAGTCAGTCAAGTCATAGGTCATGTAATGGATCATCAATAGTTTAAGAATCCAAACTGGACATTTTATCAAACACTTGGTGGGTGTGTAAGGCTAGTGTAAGATCATGCAATTCAAGAGTGAAATCATGCAAGAAAATTCAATGTAAATAAACCCAACAACACTTGGTAATACCCTCATGCAATACACATCAAAACCTTTCATCAACTCCCACAATGGATCAAAGATTCATAACCCAAAATATTTTAAAACAGTCACAATTTCATGAAATCGCAATATAATTTATAGTCAAATTCATAATAAGGAAGACCCATGAGTAAATCAACTTAGAATTATGCAATTTAGGTAAAAGAGAGCTTGGGCACGATGGGTGAAAGAAACCAACGGTTGAACCCACATACCTTGACTTTGTAAAATTCTTGATGAATATTGGAAATGGAGACTTGAATATTGGATGAATTCCTTAGATCCGGAAGAGATTTGGACGCTTGAATTTTGAGAGAAATATTAGTCTAAGGATTTGAGAGAGCATTGGGGAATGTCTTGTATGATATGGAGGTGAAATATAGCTAAGTATAAGTATTTTGCATGCTTGGGAAGGCTTAGGCTCAAAAACAAAATGTCTTGGACCGAACAAGAAAACTACACAAAATAATGTACTGAGTAGCGCCCTTGGCGCGTTGCGCCAGGGGTGCAAAAATCTCACTGGGATTCAATTATTAGGAAATTGAAATTGTTATTCATTTTCTTTAAAATTGGGGTTATTCCCATCTCCCACTCAATTCCTGATCAAGAATATGAAGTTGGATTTTCGATATCATGCACGGATGTTGAGATATATGGAAACTATAATTCCGGACACTTGAGGCACATTTTTGGGCACATTTTGTGGTCATTTCAACATTATGACTCGTAGCTTGGGCTATGCATCGTAGGGTGGCTCATATGTCCTAAACTTTATCAAAATCTACAATTTTCTCAGAAAATCATGTCAACTTGTATTTTCTGTAAGAACATCATAAAAACACTTAAAAACTATAAAAATTTGCATTAAAAACTTGCACAATCCTTAGTTTTAGGCATCAAATGTGTTGTATTTTGACAGGACAACAGTGCAATGAGGATGTCAGTTAAGAGAAACTCCCAAGCAACATTGATTGAGCATGAGATTTCAAATTGAGTCTATTTTACTGATCATACTTTAAAAGCATGATTTACTCTAAACATGCATTAACTGTTTTAAGCATGAATTGTTGAGTCAAGGTGAGTGAGTCGAGCTTTACTTTTCCTGTGCTATTTTACATACCATTATATTTCATGTACTGACATCCATTTTAGGCCTACATCATTTTATGATGCAGATACAGGTGACAGAGGGCTTCAACATGTGCACCGTTAAAGTCTAGATAAGTACATCTCTAAGTTAGTGAGTGCTCCTTGCATTCCAGATAAGCCCCTTTATTTTTTTACTTCTGTTGAGTACTTTCTTTTCTTTATTTTGGGTGTCCATGCCCTGTCATGGCACCATCTAGATTGATGAGTAGAGACTTCATAGACCTTGAGTAAAGTGTATTGAGTAATGATGTATCAAAACTGATTTTCCTTCATAAACTATGATACGATTGAGTTATGCACTTTATTTTCCTACTTGTATATGATGTTTTAACATTCTAGATTCTTTTTTCTATTGTCGAGTTGATGTGACGATAAGGCCAAGTGGTTCGCTTGGGGGCTAGCAATAATCTCTAAGTGCTGGCCATGCCAAGGGTACCCTCCCAGGGATTGACAAACTTCGTATCAAAGCACAGAGTTCAAGAGTTCTAGGGAGTCTATGAAGTCATGTCTAGTAGAATCATGTTTATGAGTGTGTTATGCACCACAATTCATAAGTAGGAGGCTACATGACATTAGGAATTATCTCATTATCTTGTATTCTGAGTTCGTGTGATGAAGTTGGGGACTCTATAAAATCCTTTTCTAACTCATGCACTACGCAATTGCATATCATGCCTCCTAGAAGCATTGTAACCTAGAGGGATGCTTCAACTTGCACTACTGAGAACCCTACTTCAGAGGTGCTTTCTCAGATGGAAACGAGGGGCTAGGGTCGATCTCCGTGGAGTACTGCTGTTCCTTTGACACCTACTGTTCCAGTTGCTCCTACTTTAGAGGTCAAATTTCGAGGGGCCATTGCAATGTTCGCCCAGTTGGTAGCTACCTGGAGTGGGAATCAGGGCTCACAAACCTCTAGTTCAAGCTCTCATGAGCCAACAGCTGCCTCTAGACTGAGGGAATTTTTTAGGATGAACCCACATATCTACATTGGGTCTAAGGTTGTAGAGGACCCTCAGAACTTCATTGAGGAGACTTGGATGTTGAAAATGATGACATGTATGATTTGAATTATAAGATAATATCCTTTGTTTTTGTCTTAGAGATAATACTGTGAAATGGGCTTAGTGATGCCATTGTTAATAGTGTGATAGTGTTCATCATGTTATGATTGTTGAACTTTAGATTATATTACATGAAATTGTCTACTGAATCTCTTATGTGAAACGTTGAGCTAAAGTGTATCTAGAAATGTTCTTAGAAATTTTGAAACTAATTGCTTGTGAAGTAAGAATGCAAATGATGAATTCTTCTAAGCTATGATGACTAAGGGTAAATAAAAGAGCTGAACTATGCGATATTGTGATTATCATGGAATGTGTTAATGATGACTCAAACATTGAATGACAACAAAATGATTAATGAAGTATGAATAAATGAACTTTGTGGATATCTTGTCCTGTATCTATTAAGATGAAATAGTAGAATTTAACACTTTTAGTACATAATTAGGTTAATATAATTTATCACTTTTAATACATAATAAGTGAAAAAAAATAATGAACAAGAGAGGGTTGCGAGTGGACCTGTGCGGTGTTGAACTAAAATCAAAAAGGAAAAAAATTGAATTGAGCTTTCTGGTGAGTAATCTTACGTTTTTCAGCTTTTGTTGTTAAAATTTGGTTGGTCTATATAGTTATTGTTACATATGTATACCGTATGTCATTATTTCCTAATAAGTTAAGAAAGTGGGGAGAATAGATTATAGAGTGGATTGTTGATGTCATGGGAATATATTGATATTAAAGTATTAAAGTACTGATTGTGTAGCTGGTTACTATCAAACATACATCTATAACCATTAAAGAGGGAGAAAGAGTTGAGGCCCTGCAATGTGCAGAGGCCTCATCTTTCTGTATAATGCACATAGTTATATGTTGTCTATTATGTTTTAATATTTTATGATATTTAAAGGAGCTTATTCTTAACCCCAAAATTGATATATAGGAATTAGATTATAGATTTTGAGTGAGTTTTTGGGTTTAGACTAGAAATATAGGAATATGGGTATATATAGATTGATTTGCCTATGAATAATGTATATTTGAAGGATTGGAAAGGTTTGAGGCATTCAGGAAAGGAAAACCATTGGCAGATTAGCTAGCTTGGCTTCGGTTCTTCAGTTGATATAGGTTATGATTTGTTCTATCTAATAAAAAGACTCTTAATAGATATTGATAGTCATCGAGCAAAGTTGTGAAATATTCTATGCATTTAACTGTTGTGGTTTGGTTGACATATATATTGTTGTTATTGGTCTGCAATCTGAACATGAAATCCATAATGTTGAACTTGATACATCAAAGTGATGCCTTAATAAAGAAGGCTTGATGAAATATTATTAATGGTGTGGAAAGTAATGATAAAGAATGATGAATTAAATATATTTGAATCGGGTGTCACGTTCCAACAATATATATTTGGATTGGGTTTCACGATTTGACATGATATTGTGAGATCGGGTGTCATGTTTTGACATGATATTATGGGATGGGATGTCCCATTTCGTCATGACATATAATGGATTGGGTGCCACGTTCCGACATGATAATAATAAAGATAACATATTAAAATAATTTAATATATTCAGTTCCAAAGAACCTATCTCCCAAAAGAAGTGTGGTCCAAAGGCCTGAGTCCTCATGTTTATTCTTGATATTCTTGACTGATTATGTAGGATTTCTTATTATTGCCATATGTTAAGGGTTATAGTTAATTTTCTGTTGTTATTTATGCACATTCAATTCTATTTTGATTTGGCTGATATTATCTACTCTGTACATGTTGCCCGTTCTAACCCCTACTTGTATTTTCTTTATTTTGATTTGTGGAGTGCAGCGAGTATTCCATCAACTTCAGCTCGTCTTCAGCTCTAGCGAGTCGTTAGCATATCAGATTTTAGGGTGAGCTAACCTTCTAGCTCGTGTTGGATTCTATCAGTTAAGACATGATATCCTTAGGATTGGACATAAACTATTTTATTTATCTATTTTGTTATTGCTACTCTTAGCCTTAGTATTTGAGGTTAGATATCCTTGATGTGATGACTTTCAAATTTTGGTGAGTGTTATGTTATAAAAATAGTGATTTTTGGTCAATACTTGCTTTATGAATTTGAGCTTTTGACTATGATCTTATTTTATAAGTTGAACTTCTAATATAGTTTGAGATTTATATGTTGGTTTTCCACCTTGGAGGGTAAGTTTTGGTGTCACTCATACCCTGTTTTGGATCGTGAAATCTAGTATTTGAGTTACAAAGGATAGATGTAAAATTATATATATGCGAAATTATATACAAAGTCTAAATAAAAATTTTCATATATAATAAATAGAAATCTTAGAATGAGGTGGGACTTGACACATCTTGCTACATCTAGTGGTTTCTATTAAAACGCTCAACATAGTGTAAGTTGTGGTAGACTCCACACCTTGTTTAATAATTTTAAGATTATTAGATTTAACACTGAAAAAGTCCAAATTAATGTGATTTGATATAAAACTAACAAAATATCAAATTAATTTTTACTTATTGTATTAGAAATAGTTCCCTATTTTTAAAGAGAAGTATCCTATATATATTCTGAATTTTTAAGCAATCAATTAATAAAGACTCATAAGATAAAGATAGACATATATAATTAATGGATCTCGTTTGATATTTTGCCTAAATTTAATAATGTAACAAATTGTCATAATTTAACAGTTACTGTCAGAGTAGGACCTTCATAAATGACATATATAGATGATAATATAGAGATCAAACACATTAATTTCTTATCTTAATATGACAGGAAAAATGCCCTATATATATTCATAGTTTAGCTTGTGGAGGTAGAACATAAGCAAGTAAGTGAATTAAATTTTTTATTGTGTTCTTTCTGAAATAATTCATTTCTAATCTTTCATGATAGAATCCCAGCAAAGAATGTCAAAGAAGCCTTCTAATAGATTATTCCCTGTTGGTGTTTGAAAGAGGAAGAGTGGAAATTATTATGCTGAAATCAGACACCCAATTACCAAAAAATTGATTTGTTTAGTAACTTTTGAAACTGTTGATGAAGCTATTGAAAGTTTCAAATCTAAGAAGTATGAATTTGTTATACTGGTAAAGGCTAAAAATGCGAAAGAAGGCAGATTTATATCAAATTTGATAAAAAATCTTCTTCAAGTGATGAATGTGAACAAAATCATTAATGAATGTTATTGAGAATATGATTCATCAAATGAGGTTGAAGAAAAAGCCAAACACTTTGAGAATGAAAGTGATGAAGAATTGTTTAAGGGGACTTGGATGAAAGTTTCAAAGGATACGGAAGTGAAATTTTCACATAAGTTGGGGGTTCCAATTTTAGATAAATATGATTTTTTGTTGGGTGAATTTAGTGCCTTGGATGATCTTAGCTTTTATGAGTAGTCTATTAATGTGCAGAAAGTAAATTTCCCTTTTTGAAGATTAATATGATGTTAATGAAATGAAATTTTATTTCTATGACATTAATAATTATTATTGCCCTTTTATTTTTATGATTGTAATTTCTTTAATTTGTAGACTTAAAAAATAAATCATAATCTATATAAAACAATAGAGGGTATTTTTGTATTTTTTTTATTTGTGTGTGTGAAATTACTTTTAATATGAAACTGGAAATTTTGACTGAGAAAAATTGAAGAATAAAACGACAAAAGATGAACATCACAAGGCTTTTGACTTAATATTCCTGTCTTTATAGCATAATTTTTAGAAGCCTTACACTTAATTTTGAGAAGTCTTAAAATTAATACAGAAGAAAAAATTAATTTTAAATTTTTATTTGATAGTAAAATTTGTACTATTCAAGACATAAATTCTGAGAAGTACTTTGAGAAGTGTTGAATAGCAAAATTGATGTATATTTTAGGGCAACCATTTTTCCTTATCAGAACAAACATTCAGTATTAAATATTTCAATGATTAAAACATTCAATACTAGTTAAATATTAGTTATTTCATTTTAAATAAGTGGATATTTTTAGTTTGTGCATATTTCTTAATTATCTGAGAAATAAAACTATTTAATAGTTTCTTGTGTCATGACCCAACCCTAGGGCCTAGACGTGACACGGCGGATTGGAACTTGAAAGGACCCAAACAAGCCTCTTAGCATATAAATCATATATCTTTAGTCGCAGAAGAAAAGTAAACAACAACAAGAGATATAATAAAATGGGAAGTGGGACTAAGGGAAGTCTTTAATAATCATTAAAGCATTGAAGAGTCAAACTCAAGCATATGTACATCATAAAATCCAACAACACCTCTAACATGGAATGGAGCAGGGGCCAAGATACTTTCCAGAATGGCCCTCATAATAGCAAATGTTTAACATAAAGAAGTATCAAAATAACAAGAATAACAAAGATAGTGTCCTCAGACTTGAGGACTCACCAAAGCATGCTTCAAAGGATCATACTGGCTACATGGAGGATCATCAAATGGTGCTCCGGTCCTTATAGGGTAACATGATATAGGCATAGAGTATGCATTAGTTCGTTTGAATGTACTAAGTCTGTCAGATGCAAAGTAACAAGACATAAGACAATATAGTCAAAATGCATAATAATAAGCAATAGATGAGTGTAATCTCTATATGACATGCATGGTCAATGCTTGAAGTAAAACATGCTTGTAAATCATTCAACTTGCATAGAACATAATACATGTGTAGGAAAAGACCCCAACCAATAAAAGTAAGACCAAGTAATCTACAACTTGGAATCTTGATGATTAACCCTTATCGGTAAAGAGGTGGTCTACTTGCCAAGGTAAACCATATTTCACCTTACGTGAACCCATCCCATTTCGGAGAAGTAAACCTCCTTACGGGAACCCATCCCATTTCGGAGCGAATTTCATGATAAAGTGCACTAAACAGATCTAGTAGTATTGAAAGGATAAAGTATAATCTGATGTTGTAACATAGTTTGAGGAAAGGAGTATGGACCCTTGAAAATAGTCCACGTTGATATCCAATCCCTCGGTGCTAAGTCTAATCCCACGAAATACTTGAAATAATCATACTTCAATAATAACATTAATAGCTTGTACGAGCATGACTTGAGTAGCTCATAAACATGCTTGACCTCTAATGGTGAGCCTTACTTGAAACATGAGAGTAAACCATAATCATTCACGAACCCAGCCTTGCTTTAACATGAATGGCTCGAAAGATGTAAAATTCTTGAAATAGGGTTTAACTTGATACTTGTAATATCATAGATTCTTTTCATTAATTCAACACATACTTGAAAGCCCTTAATCATCATATAGTCTTTTGACTTGTAAATCATAAAATAGATCTTCAATAACTTAAGAATTCTTGACTTGACATTTTATCAAACATATGGTGGGTTCATGATACTTGTTCAAAATCATGCAATTCAAGAGTAAAATAGGAGGAGTAAACTTAATGCAAATAAACCCATCATCATGTAGTAAAACCCTCATGTAGGATACCTTGAAATCCATCATCAAAACTCATATTGGATCATAGTTTCATAGCCCAAAACATGCATAGTCTCAATAGAAAAAATCTATTCATGGTATAAGCTTGAAATATAGTCATGCATAATCAATCAATGTTTCATAATTCCCCAACATAATTTATATTCATAATCCATAATAACAGATATCCATAAATGATACAAGTTGAAGACATGCAGTTTTCATAAAATGGAAGATTGGGCTCCATGGGTGAAAGGACCCAATAGATGAAACCCACATACCTCAAACTTGGGTTTTTCTTGGGATCAGCTTGAAGAGAACTTAGAGCTTGAAGAGAATCCTTGAGTTCCAAAGTTAAATCCTTGAAATTTGAATGAGGTATTTGGTTAATTCTTGGAGAGGTTTTTGTGAGGGTTTTGAGTGATATAGAGTTGAAAAATAGCTAAGTATGAGTGTTTTCATGCATAAGTGGGCATGGGGCTATGAACCAAATACCCTTGGGCATATAGAAAAAATGAGGAAAAAGATGAACCAGTCCGCATCTGGTCCGCGATGTTGTGCCAACATAGAGGAAGAATTAAGATTGTTCCGTGCCCCAGATGCGTTGTGCCCTGGGCGCGGACAGACACTATTTTGGAAAAGTAACAAAAATTATTTTTTGCGGGTCTTCTAAAATCCAGGTTACACCAATTTTTCACTCAATTTTGCCCCCTGATCGAGAATATGAAGTTGAATTTTTGATATCAAGCATGAATTTTGTGATATACGAAAATTATGATTATGGGCATTTCCAAAGCATATTTTTGGGTTGTTTTAATATCTTTCCTTCTCGAACATTCATCCCCGAATGTCAAAGAAATATGTATAAGTGAAGTAATTGTGAAGACTTCTGCCCGATAAGAATGCAACAAATGCATTTAAATATAATTTTCAAAATGTCTTAATATGAATGTTAAAAATCATCATAAACTTGTTACCATAAACATGAATGCATGAAAAATGACATGAGGGATGAAACTTAAGACTTGAAATCATATATAGGACTTAATTCATTATCTTAAGCTTGAATAGAATGAAAGACGTACAGATATCACTTCTTCAAGTCTTCTCCGGCTCTCCAAGTGATGCTTTCGACTTGTTGATTCCTCCAAAGAACCTTAACGAGAGATACATCCTTGTCTCTCAACCTCTTCACTATTTTATCCAAAATCTCTACCAGGACCCCCACATAGGTCAAATTATCTTCCAAAAAACTCACAACCTCTAAGGGCACTATAGCACTTGGATCATCAACACATCTCCCCAACATAGATACATGGAAGACTGGATGAACCTTATTCATATCCATAAGCAACCCCAATTCATAGGAAACCTTACCAATTCTCCTCAAGACTCTATAAGAACCCATAAATCTTGTGCTCAATTTCTCCTTCTTTCCAAACTGAACCACAAGCTTCATGGTTGAGACTTTCAAATAGACCCAATCACCAACCTCAAACTGAAGATCTCTTCTCCTCGCATCAAAATAGGACTTTTTTCTACTTTGGGTTTTTTCAATCTCTCTCTTATCAACCTCACCTTCTCCTGGCATCCATGACAAAATCCGGACCAAGTAAATCCATCTTCCCCACTTCAAACCACCCAATCGGGGATCTACAACATCTGCCATATAAAGCTTCAAAGGGATCCATATCATTGCTTGAGTGGTAGCTATTATTGTTAGCAAACTCAATCAGTGGAGGTTGTTCATCCTTATTACGCTTAAATTCCAAAACACAACTCAATCAGTGGAATGTGTTCATCCTAATTACCCTTAAACTCCAAAACACAAGCCCTACGCATATTCACAAGAGTTTAGACAGTCCTCTCAGCTTGACCATCCATTTGAGGATGAAAAGCCATGCTAGGCTTAACCTTACTACTTACACCTCTTTGAGATGACCTCCAAAAGTGAGAAGTGAAATGAGTACCCCAATCCGAAATGATAGACAAGGGCACCCCAGGCAATCTAACCAAGTCATTAACGTATACTTGGCATAATCTTCAACACTGTAAGTAGTTTTGACTAGCAAGAAGTGAGCCTACTTTGGTATTTTATCCATAACAACCCAAATAGAGTCAAAATGTTTCCTATTCTTACGCAACCCAACCCCAAATTCCATGTTGATCTCTTCCCACTTCCAAGTAGGAATCTCTATATCTTTAGCTAGGCTATAAAGCATTTGATGTTCGATTTTCACTTATTGGCAATTGTGACATCCATATATGAACTATGCAATATCTTTGTTCATACCACCTCACCAATACACCTCTCTCAAGTCTCTACACATCTTTGTAGAACTAGTTTGAATGGAATTGGATTAATTATGGGCCTCCTTCAAGATCAACTCTTTAAAGTCATCCACATTTGGCACGCATAATATACCTTGGTTCTTAAGGGCACCATCTCCCCCCTTGGGAGAAAACCTCCACTTTACCATCTGTCACCAAGGCCTTCAACTCTAGCAAGGTAGGGTCAAGATCTTGTTTTGCCTTTACCTCCTCAATCAAGGAATATTTAGAACCATCAACTATGACTACACCACCATTATCAATTTTATCCAAACTAACCCCCAAGCTAGCCAACAGGTGAACCTCTCTAGCCACCTCCTTGCCACCATTATCAACATAAGCAAGACTACCCATGGACACTCTACATTGATCATCGACCACAACATTAGCTTTTTCGGGTTGATAATGGACACTCATATCATAATCTTTAAGGAGCTCTAACTATCTTCTTTGTCTCAAGTTAAATTTTTTTTGGGTGAACACATATTGAAGAGTCTTGTAGTTGGTAAACCCATCAACATGAACCCCATACAAGTAGTGATGCAACATTTTCAAAGCAAATACCACAGTCGCCAATTCAAGATCATGGGTGGGATAATTCTTCTCATGCACCTTAAGTTTCCTATACGCATGTGCTATCACCTTACCATTTTTCATCAAAACACACCCCAAACCAATTCTTGAGGCATCA
>JAOTQR010012272.1:0-17929 GCA_025774065.1 Solanum ossicruentum
CTTGTCGGCCCGCATTTATGTATATGTATAAAGAATTATGTATTGTATTGTTGTCTGGGATGCTGCTAAGTTTTATTACAGGTGAGGTTAGCTAATAAAACAGAAGAAACTCTGCCGAAATTACGGTCGGTTTCCAGGTCGGATAGATTGGGAAATTCGGATTGGTATGTGTCTAGGTGCCCCTATCGGGCACTGGTCATGACCCTAGGATGGGGTGTGACACAATAGTTTAATGTTTTGATACATTTTGATACTTCATGCTAGGGATCTAACTAGAGAAATGATTCTTTGTCCTAGAATTCATGAAATCTAGTTATATCGGGGGGGGGGGGGGAGGCGGGGGCGGAGAGGAATTGGTTAGCAACTAGCAACTTTGATTAACAGTGCCAAGCTTTTCAGTATTAAATATTTTTTGGGGAGTGGGACAAGTAGCCTCCCCCCCCCCCAAACTATGACGAAAATTTCAAGGACACATCTTTTTATGATCCTATTGACCCAGAACTATTTAAAAATGTAATATAAATACCTTTTTGTCACGGCCGAGGTAGATAACCTCGGTGTGGCTAGTACCCTCGAAAAACATTCTTGGTCTCTAAGAAAACCACTTGGCATGCTCACATCATCTATCATACAACAAAAGACTCAGTTTAGATAGTTAGACTATAGTCTACTAGGCTAATCAATGATCAAATGGAATAAAGGTTTTAAAACCGACAATAAATCCAAATCAACCATTAGGAGACCAGTAAAAGGGGCTAGTCAAGAGATAAAACATCAAAACAATCAATCACTATCTAGTCTATGAAGGACGCATGTATCAGGGAAGAATAATATCAACTCAAACAATCTCAATCAGGAAGACAAGAACTCAATCAATTGTCACAACTCTAACTTAAGAATAAGGTTTATACATGGCCAACTATACAATCCCATCCAATCATTTCGAGTAATATCAAGACCTATATGGAAGTTTATCTAACCGATAACCATCATCTATGAGCCGATGATAATACAATAAAATGATGTTGTTTCCACATCTATCCAATACCTTGCTAGGGTAAAGGACGTCCCATCAGTAGATCCATTGTCAAGAACATCAAGTCCTACTTTGGGTAATAGGAAAACATTCAATATTTTGGTTCAATCCTCTCCTACACTGTCTATGCAACTATTGAGTTTAAGTTGTTATTTTCTCTCACTCAATTTGGTAGTCAATACTCCTCAGAAGACTCAACATGCTCATAAGACTCTAATCAATCCCTTCGGTTTACTCATTTAATTAGTCTCTTTCAGAAAATTTCTCAAACTCTATTCATCATATCAACTGTCAATTCTTTTATTACAAACACACTTTTAGAATCAATGCATGACTCATTAAGACTCTCTATCATCCATTATTCAAACTCAAGAAATTCAGGTACAAAAATAGAATTAAAAATATTTATAATTATTATAGATTCTTCAGGCTCAAATCATAATCATCTATAGCTATTCAAGTGCACTATAAGAAATAAAAGAACTTAATCTAGGGTTTGTATAGAAAATAAAATCATCCATTAAAAGTGTTTAATTCATAAAAACTATCATTCATGCGAGATTATGTAGGAATACAATAGAATTTAAGAAAAAATTCAAAAAAATATTTATGGGAGGCTCAATTCATTCACATTCAATCAATCCTATATATGGGGCACATTGAAGAACATAATTCATGTTTTAGTTAGCCTTACATACCTAAAAGAGAAACCTTTGGTTTGAACTTGAAGATGAAGAACCCTAGTTTCTCCTTTAGGAAAATTTTAACGTAAAACTTTTGGTACTTTTCATAGGTTTATAAGTTAATGGGGATTATTAGGCTATAGGATAGGCTTAGAAAAGTTAATTAGGAGTAAAAGGTTAAAACTATCCTTGTGAAAAAGTAAATAAATCATTAAAATTGAAACAAATACGACCATTTAACGTGTCTTGTAGGCAAAATCAGCAGTCTATGTGAGTACCTAGCTTAATATTATGAAGTAATGTCCGCTCTTGGGCCTAGCCCATCATGAATTTGTCCCTGGATTTACCCTAAAAGGCACCTCACAGTTTATAGGCCAGTCCGTTACTTATATACCCAATATCTCTCTTGTATTTTGTCGATGTGAGACTTTTCATCTCAAGATGAGTTGTTACATACACCTCCTCAATGGACTCAACGTCCTTACTACGGTTTGTCCCACCACATGGGATTTTTCTATACTCAGAACTGACATTTTCCCCGTCTCATCGGGATTCATCTTAACTAAGTTGAACCCTAACCCAGATTGACAAGGCTGACGCATGAGTGACTCTGATACCACCTATAATAATCTGGCCCAACACTCTGAAGTATTGTCCACTCTTGGGCCTAGCCCATCACGAATTTGTTCCTTTAGGCTCACCCCAAAAGGTGCCACATAGTATATAGACTAGTCTTTTACTTATATACCCAGTATCTCTCTTGTGTTTTGCAGATGTTAAACTTCTCATCTCAAGATATGTTGTTATAGTTTAAGGGTCCCATCGCCAAACCATTCAGTAGTGCACCACTTTTTAAGAGTTAGTGAAGTTTCTTAGAGCCATTCGGTGGTCTAATTGGCAGATTGCCGAATGCATTTGGTGGTCAAATTGACGGTCATCGAATTTCAAAGTTTAGATATATTTCAGTAAATTTGTCATAACTTTTTACACAGAACTCCGAATAAGGAGAAATTGGATTCATTAGAAAAATAATTCAAAGACTTTTAATCTGATAGGTTATAGCTCATCTAACTCATCATGTTCTTAGAGATATGGCCATTTGAAGTTGACTCTTCTATAAACTCATACCAAAACATAATCGATAGAAATTTTTTGAACTTGGCTTGACTTTATGACCTTAAGCCACATCTGAAAAAAAAATCCAATTACTTAGGAATGAAACTTAACATACATTCACAACTTTAAAGTTATTGGATCACCTAACTTCATGGAGTCTCACATCAAACTCAATCAATAAGGAAGGTTTCAACTCAACTTTGTGTTACAGGATTTTTGTGACTTATATTTATCTCAAATCATATAATTTGCATAACTTAAATTTAAAATAACCTAAAATATCTCAACAACTTAACTTAAAATTCAAAATTCAAATTTAGCTTAAACTAAATAACTTATTTTACTAAAAACTAGTGCAGTAACTAAGAATAAATTCTAACACTCCTCCTTTCTTTTAATTACTGCAATTTTAAAAACTATTACTCCTCAATTTCTGCTTTGGTGGTTGGTGATGAATTATTTTGATTGTTTTTTAACTTGCAAAATTTCTTCTTCTTTTGATTTTGTGCTTAAAAAACACCGTCATCGATCTTCTCTTGTTTGAAATTGCTTTTATTTGGAAATTTATAAGACTTGCAGAAAATTGATGTGATAATTTTCCTTTCATCACAATATCACATAAAACATAGGTTCCAACATGAGATTTTATTATCACTGACCAAATTTGATAAATTTTACCAGTGAAAATTTGTGAGGCATTCAAAGAGAGATTGTTGCCTGTCATTCATATGTTAAAAATTGGTTGAAAATTGCCCTTGCGAGTTCAAAGCACGAGTCGTAAACTCCTTTCTTGAATAAGGGAGTCCTGAAATAAGAGATAGTGGAATTTGTCGTGAAACCTTCTCTATGAGTCGTCACATGCTTTAGGAGTCGTATACCATTTCGTATATAGGCTTCAGACTTAGAAAATTTCACCATGTGCACTGGGGCTTTATGAGACCCACCTTTTATAAGCTGTAAACCAGACTACGAGTCATATATGTCCCTTGTAAATTTTCTTCTGCAGATTTTCTCAGTCTTTCCATAGCAACCTTTACATATCCACTCAAGATCAGATAGAAAGAATTAGGGAGGGTGTTACATTACCTCCCACATGGGATCATTCGTCCTCGAATGATGAGAAACCAAGAATTTAGGTTGAGGCACGAATCTCCTATGGACTCGAATAATCAACCAGCTCTTACCTCACTCATGCAATCAACAAATCAGTAATTTTCAGCAAGTAACACAATCAAACAATCAATAAATCACATCAATACTCACTATCATCTGTCATACTAAGAATAAGAGAAAAACTCAAGGAATTACTATCAAATCTCTCATCATCACTAGGCAAGAACAAATGAGGGTATTTTGCCTTCATTTCCTCTTCTGCCTCCTAAGTAGCTTCTTCTACAACTTAGTTGCTCTACAATACATTGACAGATGTAATCTCTTTGGTTCTTAACTTGCAAACCTGACGATCAAGATTTTGGACATGGATCTCCTCATAACTCAGGCTATCTTTCAATCTAATACTCTCGATAGGCTCAACAAATTGTGGATCTCCCAAACACTTCTTGAGCACAGAAATGTGAAAGAATGAATGGATGGCCTCCAACTCTGATGGTAGTTCTAACTTATACGCCACATTGCCTACTCTTTTTATGATCTGATAAGGGCCAATGTACCTTAGACTTAGTTTCCCTTTCATCCTTAACCTCATCACACCCTTCATGGATGACACCTTCAAGTACACCCAATCATTGACCTCAAACTCTAAATCTCTCCTTCTAACATCTTTGTAGGATTTCTAATGACTCTGCATATGCCTCAACATTTCTCGAATGATCTTTAGCTTCTCCGTAGCTTAATGAACCATGTCTGGTCCAATCAACTCTGCTTCACTTGTCTCAAACCATCCAACTGGTGACCTACACCTTCTCCCATAGAGTGCCTCATATAGGGCCATCTGTATGCTCAAATGGAAATTGTTGTTGCAAGAAAACTTAATCAAAGGCAGATGGTCATCCCAATTCCCTTTAAAGTCAATGGCATAGGCCCTCGACATATCCTCCAACGTCTGAATAGTTCGCTCTGCTTGGTCGTCTGTTTGTGGGTAAAAGCAATGCTAAGGTGCACCTTCGTACCCAAACCCTTCTGAAATGATCTCCAATACTGAGCAGTAAATTGAGCTCCTCTATTTGAGATGATAGACAAGGGCACTCCATGTAATCTAACAATCTCCTTTTTGTTAAGTCAGGCATAAAACTCTATCGTATTAGTTGTCTTTACTGTCAAGAAATGAGCTGATTTAGTCATCCTATCAACTATTATGCAAATTGAATCATGGTGTTTATGGGAACTTGTTAAGCCTATGACAAAGTCCATGTTAATCATATCCTATTTCTACTCCATAATCTCAAAGTTCTGAGCTACTCCATATGACCTTTAATGCTCAACTTTAACTTGTTGGCAATTTGGGTATTTGGAGACAAACTTAGCTATGTCTTTCTTCTTTCTACTCCACCAGTAGAATTCCCTCAAGTCATGATATATCTTAGTAAATCCTAGATGGATGGACTATTTGGAACTGTGGCCTGTGCTATAATCCTCTCTCAAACGCCATCAACATCTGGAACACATACTCTGCCTTGATACCTCAATACTCCATCTCTCCCTTTGGCAAAAACCATCATCTTCTGCTTATATACATCCTCCTTCAACTGTAATAAGACAGGATCTCGATCTTGTTTCTCTTCACCTCCACTACTAGAGATGATGCATATCCATTATGCACAAGAACTCCTCCTTAGCTTGATTCATCTAATTGAGCTCCTTGTCATTCTAGACTATGAACTTCTTTAGCTAATATAACTCTCTCTTCTCCTCCTTCAAATGGGTGGTACTCCCCATGGACAACTTGCTAAGAGTATCAGCAACCATATTAGCTTTACTTGTGTAGTAGAGGATGCTAATGTCATAGTCTTTGAGCAACTCAAGCCATCTCCTCTGTCTCAAGTTAAGCTTCTTCTGGCTGAAGACATATTGCAAACTCTTGTGGTCTGTGAATACATTAATATGTGCTCCATATAAATAGTGGCGCCATAGTTTGAGAGCAAAAATAATTGATGCCAACTCCAAGTCATGAGTGGGATAGTTCTTTTCATGTACCCTAAGTTGTCTAGAAGCGTAAGAAACAACCTTTCCCTTCTACATCAACACATTCAAGCATCACAATAAATGACAAATCCATTCGTCCCATCAGGCAAGGTCAACATCGGTATGGTAGTTAATCTTGTCTTCAGATCATTAGTCAAGGGTGTAGATATGGAAGAGAATCCATCAATAAACCTTTGGTAGTGGCCATCCAATCCCAGAAAACTCCTTATATCAGTTGGAGAGGTTGGTCTATGACAATTCTCAACCACTTCAATCTTTTAAGTATCCACTCGAATTCCATCTCCTGAAACCACATGACCCAAGAAAGCCATGGATTTGAGCCAGAATTCACACTTAGAAAACTTTGCATATAACTCATTATCTTTAAGCATCTGTAAAGAAATCCTGAGATGATTGGCATGCTCGTCCTTATCTCTAGAATATACCAAAATATCATTGATCAATAATATCACAACATGTCAAGATATTATCTGAATACTTAGTTCATTAGGTCTATAAAGGTTGCAGGTGCATTTTTCAACTCAAATGACATCACCAAGAACTCAAAGTGACCATATCGGGTTTGAAAAGCCATCTTCAGGATGTCACATTCTCTTACTTTCAATTGGTGATAACTTGATATGAGGTCTATGTTAGAGAAAATAGTAACACCTTGAAGTTGGTCGAACAAGTCATCAATCCTCGGAAGGAGATACTTATGTTTTATTGTCACCTTATACAACTGACAGTATTCCATACATATCCTAAGGGAACCATCCTTCTTTCGCATGGACAAGACCGAATCACCCCATGAAGAGACACTCGGCCTTATAAATCCCTTTTGTTGCAAATCCCTTAACTACTTCTTCAGATCTTTCAATTCCATGGGGGCCATTCTATATGACGAGATGAAATGGGTTGAGTATCAAGAAGAACATCAGTTCTGAAGTTGATCTCCCTACTAGAAGGGACTCCGGGCATATCCTTAGGAAACTCGCTCATAATGGGGATAGTTTCAAGAGTAGGGGGCTCAATATCGTCAGACTTAACTCGCACGAAGTGATAAATACATTCCTCAGAGATCAGTCTTCAGCCCTTGAGGTAAGAAATAAACTTACCCTTTGGCGCAATAGAATCTCTCTTCCACTCAATAACAGGCTCATTCAAAAACTTGAATTTGATAGTCCATGTTTGGCAATCAACAGATGTAAAGTAGGTGTGAAGCTAGCCCTTACTTAGGATTACATTGAAATAGACCATCTCTAACTTAATAAAATCAGCAAGAGTATCATAATGATAAATAGACACTATACATTCTCTATAGATTCTCTCATCTCGAATGGACTCACCAACAGCAGTGGAAATAGCAAATGGCTCAAGTAAGCACTTAGGAAGAATCTCAAATCGACTCGCCATATGTGGCATCATAAAAGAACAAGTTGAACTCAGATCAAGCAAATCATAGCAAGGAAAGTTAAAGACTCAAAGCATACCCATCACAACATCTGTTGCAACCTCTTGGTCCTGTCAGTTCCCCATCACATACAAATGGTTTATCCCACCTCCTTCCTTTGGTGTAGTACCTCTTTGGTTACCCCACATTGGTGGTGATGTGGTAAAAGTCTAGGCCTTATTTCCCACATGTGACACTTTCTCTGAAATGGATCGATTAGCTATACTTGTAGCAGCCATTCCCTCGCTCCCTACATTCTCCCAAATGCATCCTGCCACATTTTCCATAAGGTGGCTTCCTTTTAGAGCCAAAAGTTACACTTTCCTGAGATTGTGCACCCTGTGCCCTAAAGTTTGGCTGCCCTTGGGACTTGTGATCATACTTATGGCTCGAGGTTGGTGCACTGTCTGTAGATGGTGCATAGCTAGAGGACTACTTTTGGAAATAGGGCTTATCTCCTTTACCCTGCTTGATCTGATTGGGCTCAAGCCCTACTGATCTGGCTTTCTTACTCAGATGCTCCTCTTTATCCTTTTTCTTATCTTCCTCAGTTTGCTGAGCATAAACCATCATCTTAGAGATTTCCATACCTGGGATAAGCAAGGTCATCTTGAACTACGTCTTCACCAGTCTACCAAACCCCGACAAAAATTTCCTTATCCTCTCTCTCATATCCTGGACCATCTCTGGGGCATACCTGGATAGTTGGATGAATTTCAGACTGTATTCTTTAACAATCAGCCCCTCTCGTTTTAGATTTACAAACTCCTCAACCTTCTCCTCTCTTAACTCCTGAGGGAAGAAGTGATCAAGAAAGGCACTCTCAAATTTATCCCAAGCAACGGGCTCGACATCATCACCTCGTCTCTCGTCCCACTGATTGTACCAATCATTAGCTATATCCTTGAGCTGATAGGCAACAAGCTCAACTCCCTTAGTCTCAGTCATATGCATAATGTTTAGCACTTTCCACATCTCATCAATGAAGTTCTGAGGGTCCTCCTCAACCTTTGATCTAGTGAAGACAGGTGGATTCATCCTCAAAAAGTGTCTCAGCCTGGTCGCAGCCATTGGATCATGGGAGGTAGAACTAGGAGTCTGCGAGCACTGGTTCCCTCTCTGGGAAGCTATCAACTATGTGAGCATAGTGATAGCTCCTATAAAGTCAACATCTGTAGCGTAACACCCATAAAATTACCAAAATACCCCTCAAATGGAATTGTATGTATAATGCATCTTTCCAAGATCTAATGGGAAATTCAAAATTAGATTTGCGATCAACATGAAAAGTTGGGTGGAAAAGTGGTCTTGACTCGATTTTAGAGCAATTGGATCAAAAAATAATTTTTTGATCCGAAAATCAAGACAGTGAGGGTGTTTGATGAGGCCCCGAAGCACCCTGGTTGTGGAATCACACTTAATATTTTTTTAATATTTTGACGGGTGCTGAATTTCTCAAATTACACAGGTATACAACAGGACCGCGAACCCCGACTTGTTCCACCAAAGTTCAAAATTTAAAATCTTTTGAGGGGCATTGCAGACTTTTTCCCACCTATTCTAGACTAAGACTATGTTATTTTGAAGTTGTTTTCAACTTTGTATCAATTCCTAAGCGTGAATTTTCAACCCATTTACGTTGTTCATCTTAAGAACTAGGGCACAGGAGAAAAGAGGAGGCTAGGGTTCAAGAAATTCAGGGATAATCTTCGTTGTTTGATTTTTCTATCTTTGCTCCAGGTATGTAAGGCCCTCCAAAAGTTATTCTACTATTATTTTAGTATCCTTAACTACTAGTTTCTACCCAAGATCATAATCATGAGTTGAGATCAAAGTTTCCTCCATTACTAACGAATTTAATCAAAATATTTTTCATGCATATTTTCTTGATAAGGAACATGATTCTTGCTTATTTTATTATTGAATTAAGATATTGAGACAAGATTTACAACTATGGTTGAAATTATGAGAACCCTATATCTATTTCATGAAAAGTTTAAAGTTTATAGTTTGAGTTAAGTCTAAGAAGTATTTAAAGTTTTGTATTTGCAAGATAGCTGAGTAATGCATTGATGTTTTTGACATTTTTGTAATGATAACATTTCAACCAAAGAAAAGAGTAAAGATAAGAAAAGTTAAGAAAAGCTAAAGTTGGGCTAAGTCCCAAAAGATTAACAAGCATTTTGAGAAGTCTTACTCTTGAAGTTATGCACATTATAAAAGTTATTTTGGGAGTAGTATTGAGAAACGATATGAGCGAGAGTAATAATAACTTAAACTCATGAACTACATAGCCAGCGTAGGAAAGGATTGTACCAAAAGACAATTCCTCACTTGCCACTGAGATGGCTCAATTTTGGAATGGATCCACTCTCCTAGTTTTCATTCCTTGCCTCGGCAAAGTATGAGATGGCTCTTGCAGTGTGGGGAAGATGTTGTATCATCATGAAGCTCATAGTGATGGTTGTCGGTTAGAGAAACTTCCCAAGAAATAAAGTTGATTATTTTACACCCTGAGATTTATTATTTTTGTATCAAAGTATTTCTTTTCACTATGTTACATATTTAATTGAGTTGAGCTATTTGCAGATCTAAGAACTAGAGTACCATATTTTTATATATTTGGTAATTTTGCTCATTAATTTACTACAATAAGTATTTCTTTATATTAAGTTGCACCCTTAAACAGATTTAAAACATATGTTTTACTTGCATGATATACTTTTATTTATAGAGCTATCTCAAAGTTTAGTTTTAAAGTGAGTATCCTATCCTTACTACGCTTTGTCCATCTTACATACTGTACATTCCACGTACTGACGCCTTTGACGCAACATTATTTTATGATGCAGATTTTGATATTCATGTTAGTAGATGTTTAGTGAGACTGTCCCCATCAACAGTTGGCGAGGCCTCTTTGCATCTAGAGTTACTCGGGAGCCTTTCTTTCCTTGTATTTAGTTTAGGTTCCCATGATCCTACTTTGGTGCCTTGTTTAAAGTTGGTACTTTAAAGGATCTATAGACTAGAAAGATATTGTTCAAGTTATTTCTTGGAATTTTTTGAAAGACTTTGAGTTAAGTTGTATATATTACTATTTTTTATTTAAGTTCATGAATTTTGAGCCCATTCTAGTTCATGACGGTATTAATGTCTTCCGCTGAGTAAGTTAGCCAGGCCAAGTGGTTCGCTTGGGACTAGAAATAGTTTTCTAGTGCCAGCCACGTCCAGGGTATAGGTTCGGGGTGTGACATGTAGTAGGAGTAGGTGGAGCAGTAGGTGTCATACGAACACTAATAGTTCTAGCTGATCGACCTTGGTCCCCCGTTTCTATCTTAGAAGGCACCTCTTAAATAAGGTTATCAAGATTGTTGGCTGAGGCATTCCTCTGGGTTGCGGTACATCTAGGAGGCATGATTTGCATGTGCATAACACATGAATTACATAGGTACTTTCATAGAGTCACACTCTATCGCATGAACTCGGAAACAAGAAAGTGAGACAATTCATAATATCCTATAGCCTCCTGCTTATTATTCATGGTGTATGACACGCCCATAAACAAGTACATGGCTTCATAGACTCCCTAGGACTCTTAAATTCTGTGCTCTGATACCAAATTTGTTACACCCAGGGAGGATAGCCTTGGTGTGGCTGGCACTTGAAGAACCATTGTTGATTTCCTAAGAGAACCACCTGGTCTCATCGTCACATCAACTTGATAGTGGAAGAAAGAACTCAGAATATAAAGACATCACATGAAAGGATTTAACATATAACATGTATATCTATGCAACTATATTGTATCATACTTTCAAAATAAAATTGGATTATATACATAAATACTCAATACTCTCTGCTCATGGTCTATGAAGCCTTTACTCAATAATCTAGATTGTATCATAACATGCCATGAACACCACAAATGAAAGAATGAAAAATATACTAAATCAACTCATATAATAAAAGATCTCCTCTAGAAAGTAATGAGGGCTCACGAACTCTGGAAGTGTACTAATCTGGACCTCAATGATGCGCGGTTGAAGTCCTATATCACATGTATCTGCATCTTAAAATAAGGTCCAAATGGATCTCAGTACATGAAATATACAAGTATGTAAAATATCTCAAGAAATAAGCTAAACTCACTCATCTTGACTCAATAACTCATACTCAGCTCAGTATATGTAAGTTTGAAGTAAAGCATGCTTTTCAAAATATACTTAGTAAAAGTAGACTCAGTTTAAAGTACTATGCCTAATCAATGTTGCTCAGGATTTTCTCTTTATAGACATCCAATCCCATCTCCTTTAGTTTGGTGATGCACAACGAAGGCGACATCATTGCCACACCTGTGCTAACTTTCCAAGGAAAAGGATGATCAACTCTCTCTTGGATTTATAATAAATGTCCACTTGCGGGACAAGAGTTGTTAGAACAAGCTGCATGACTTTCCTATGCTGGCAGCGTAGTTTTTTAGGTTAAAGTAGATGTTTACTCGCTCTTGGCTCAGTGCTCGATACTCCTCCCGAGACAAAAACATGGTCAACTCATCAATACACTCACTCAATCAACTCAATCCTCAATGCTCATCTAATCCACTCAAAACTCAACCTCATTTGGGTTATCTCATCTCAGTCATGCATCAACCCATTCAATGACCGAAAATCATCAAATTCAACTTAAACTCGAATGGTCATTTAGACCCACTTAACTCGACTCATCACTCAGTGCAAATAAGATACTCATATATAGTAATGTATGGGACTCAAAGAAACATGTTTCTCATGCTCAATCATACTCAAATACTCAACTCAGATACTCAAACTTAACCTCAACTCATTAATCATGCACGAAATTCATAAAATCATGAAATTTAGGGTTCATGCTATCAGGTATAAAACTCTTAACTCAATTCCATATAGAAATTATGTAATGCAGCAAGCCTTCATAAATTATCAAGAGAATTCGTATTCAATGCTGAAATTCAATATTAAGATGATAGAATTTCTCTAATCTCAACACCTTTTTTCCAAATCATGACTTAAGAAGATGAAGGGGCATGTGGAATATGGTAGTCCATACTTTGGTAAGCCTTACATACCTGAAAATAGAAGGAGAAATCAAACCTCAATTGATCCTCGCACTTGAATTGGAAACCCTAGCTCTTCTTTCTCCTCTAGTGCTCTCAAGAACCCTTGAATGTGAACAATGTTGAATAATACCCTTAGGGTTCTATACTAAGGCTTTATTCAAGACTAAATTGATCAAGGGTTTAATGGAATAGGTATTGGAATGGACAAAAATGTCACTCATTAAAACTGTCATTTGAGTCCACGAGACCCTGTCTATGTCATTGAACATTCTATGAGTCGTAGAACACCCCTAAAAAAATAGGTGTCTAAAAATCTAAGTTACTGCAAATTGGCACGAAACCCCTCTCTACAATTCATAAAACATTCTACGAGTTATAAACTTCTCTAATGAATAAGGGGGTCCTGAAACTAGAGTTACTGAAATTTTTCATGAAACCGTCTTTATGAGTCATGACATGCTTTACAAGTAGTATACCATTTCGCAAATAGGCGTCTTACTTAGAAAATCTTACCAAGTCCACTGGGGTTTTATAAGACCCCCCTTTAATGAGTCGTAAATTGGACTACAAGTCGTATATGTCCCTCGTAAACGTTCTTCTGTAGTTTTTCTCACTATTTCCTCAGCAACCTCTACACATTCACTATAGATATAGAAAGAATTAGGGGGCTATTACAGATAGCCTCCTCTTGATTTAATAAAGATATCTCAGAATAAAAGTTCTTAATCTTCAAAAAATACTCAATTATAGAAAGAGTACCTTGAGTAGTGTTAGCCAATTCATTCTCCAATACATGTAGTTGAGCTTCATTCTTCTTGTTGAATAGTTGATTGAGAGTCCTCTATATTTCATGATCTAATTATCAAATAAATAGAGAAGATTGTCCTCTGCAGGATAAATTCTACCTTCGCATTATTCTTCTTTCACTTCTTGTATGCACTTCAATTTTCAATTCATCATTAGGAGGACTTGCATTACTCCCATTAACAACTTTCCACAAATCCTGAACTACAAGGTATGATTCCATACATGTCTTCCATACCTCGTAATTTCAACAACTCCATCCCTAGCCTATTAACACGACCACTTAAATCTGTTTGGACAAACTTGTTGAATCTACCACTAACCCAATCTTGAAATAAAATTCAAAAGGTAATCTACAGTTGTGGCTCTGATAATATGTAGAAAAATATAGTGGAAGAAAAGTATGATTGGAGTGGCCTTCTGCTATCCTAATATCATTAATGAAAATAGAAAAATTCAACTAAAAAAGAGGAAAATGGATAGGTGAAGAAATATTTTAAAGAGGAAAACTTGGTCATGGAAGAAGACTTCTTGAATTGCTTCCATACTTAATTATGGATCCTTAATTATCCAATACTTAACTGTTGTGGATCCTTAATTATGGAATAAAAGTGAACTATTTGGAAGGGATTATGGGATAGAGAACTATTTGTTCATTATAGTAATGATAAATTGGTTTTACTATTAATGTTGCATCCGACCTATATCAAGTACCTAAGTTCTCATTTGGAGGAGTTGTTTTTGAGGTTATAAATTCTTCTGGTGAAGTGGATGAAGGAATTGATGGTGAAGAGGAAAATGGCCACTCCCATACCCTTTTGATAAGGTAGGGGACTCCTTGAGGGATGAAGACAATGTGGGTTGCAACTTCCATCATGGATGCTGCGTTGTCCACTCCATTACTCTTCGGAATAATGAAGGGCTTTTCTGCTTTGAAGCCAGTCACTCTCGTTTCCATGAGCTGCAGAAAAGCATAAAGGTTGTATGCTAGGTGATTTATGATTTTCTATCTTGCTTGGTATTATAGCCTCATTCTTTTATTTGCAGGTGCATGCTGAGAAAGCAGTAACCAGTACGCATAAGCTTACCCAACCTAGAAGTCCGAAGAAAGAGATTCTGCTTCTTGAGGATTTATATTATTTAAGAAGTCCAAGAATAGTGTATGATAACACCTACGATAGAAGTATAATTCCCTTCAAGGATTCAAGTGCTTCCACGGATCTGGCAGACAGACTACAAGTATGTGTTTTTGGAGAAAATATCCACCATGTTGTCAAACTTCAAGAGGTATCCTAGAGATCTTGAATGTCATTCTTAGAGAGAAAAGATATCAAGTTGTCAAATTTCGGGGAGTTCCCTAGAGAAGAAATAGAGAGGGTAAAATTTGTAATCCATACGGAATAATCGGTCAAAAGGTGGTACATGATGTTTGTAAATTTAATTTCCGAGGATATGTTCAAGTCTTTTGTTGTTTCCCAAAGCATTTGGTCAAGCGTCAATTGTGGAAGATTGCACCTGATATATTTCCATTTCTTAGATAAGATGCTTATTCTCACAACATCTCACAAAGGCAAACACATTAGAATGTCATCGGTTATATCATTAGGAAGTTAGCTAAGTGTATCTCGAGGTACACGTTAACATGTAATCCTTTTTCTCTCGGGAGGCATCATACGATAATAATCCCTAATCGATTGTAGAATTTGCATAAAATGAACAAGAATGTGGAGGAATGAACAAGTTGTAGGGATATCAAAGTACATAGACAACAGACAACTGCTATTCACATCAGTAGAAACACATGCCAAAAATTGCATTATTTATGGAAGGAACTATTTACATTGATACCATTTTAATCCGAGAGAGAGGGAAAATGAATCAGTCTTTTGATGTGTTAAGCTTATCAATCAAAGATAGTTGTGAGATAAGGAGAAATCGGTTTCCTATATTTGGTTGCTTTCACTCAAAAAATCAGCTTTGGCTATCGGAAATCAAAGTAGCATGCTAAAATTGTCAATAAAATGACGCTTAGTAGTTATATTTAAAAAATATCCACAGATAACTCAAAGTTTTCTTTTCAAGTAAAAACACAATGGATAACAAGGCCAAAACTTCATAAGCAACTTAATTTTATTTGTTAATCCCTAGGAAAACAACTTCTTTCTATTACGTGCTCATCACTTATTATTTTATCTAGAAAAACAAGTTTTTTTATATAACCTGCTCATCACACTTTATTTTATCTACAAAAACATGCATTTTCTATCACATGCTCGTCACACTTTATTTTATCTAGAAAAACAAATGTTTTCTATCGCGTGCTCATCACACAATTTAATTTATCAAGAAAAACAAGTTCTTTATATCACGTGCTCGTCACACTTCATTTTATCTAGGTAAACAAGTTCTTTTAACACCTATTTTATCTCCATTTTATATTTTAGCAGACCATGACACTGGATAAAAATGTTGAGGCGGAAGTTGTTTGGTTCAAGTATGTTTTATAAGCTGGACAAAATGATACAGTTTTGCAATCACAAGTTAATCTTGTTAGATTTTGATGTCTCATCTTGAAGTGAGATTTGGTATCTAAGTTGGTTTTTGAAGTTGTGAAATTTTTCCCTTTTTTTGAGCCAAAATTTTTATTTGAGTTAATTGAGTACTTTGATTATATTTGGTTAGGATTAGGTGTCATTATTCACAGTCAATTTCTCACGCTCTTTTATCAGTCAGAGAAAAAGATGATTTTCAAAATGTACCTTTTTAAAAGTTTCCAACTCCCACGATCTTAATTCTGTAAGTCTTGGTAAGCCTGTGTGATGTAGATCTACTATCCATGAGACTCATGCTTTGAAACTCGTGAAGTTTAAAGTCTCTCAGATGTGCTATGAATCACTTCTGAAAGATTAACAGGCACAAAGCCTGAAAAGACCGTTATTAAGCTTCTATTATCCAAGTCGTGTCTACTGATCGTAAGGATGGTCTCCAAGAGAATCTCATGAAACAGGACGCAAGTTGCTCAAATTAACTTATTCTTGTTGAGTTATCCCTAAATGCTAAAAGAATTCCGCACAGATCAGGTTGAGACTATTGAAATTCTTCCTCAGGTGATCATTGATGGTTTTCTAAAGGCTTCACATAAAACTTGAGTAAAAGGCATACCACCAAAAATAGCATAGGCTAATGGACAAAATAAATTAGGAAAATCACATGATTCCTATTAAGTGGATGTAAATACTAAAAAGTGCCACAAAGATCAGGCAAACTTTGTTGGAATTCTTCCTCAAGTCATCATGGATGGATTTTTTTAAAACATTTCATAGAAAAATTTGCCAAAAGTCATACCACCCAAAAAATCTATGGGCTAATACTTATGAAAAATGAGAAAATTGCCTAATTCCTGTTGAGTGCCCCTAAAGGCTAAAAAGTGTGACGCAAATAAAATTGAGGCTATTGGAAGTCTTTTACAAGGTCATCACAGACAGTTCTGTAAAAGTTTCATAAAAAAATTGATCAAAATCCATACTATCAAAAAATTTATGGTCTAACACACACGAAAAATGAATAATATGATCTTATACATGTTGAATGGCCCCTAAATGCTAAAAAGTTTCACATGAATCAAGTCGAAGCTATTGAAATTCTTTCTTAATTCATCACCAATGATTATATAAAGGTTTAGCAAGAAAATTGTTTGAAATATATCATGTGAATTAGGTAAATGCTATTGAAATTCTTTCCTAAGACGTCATGGATGGTTTTGTTAAGGTTTTATTGGAAATTAATTGAAAGACATGCCACCATAAATTTTATGGCTAACACACAAGAAAAATGAAAAAGATTGCATGATTCTTGTTGAGGGGACCTTAAAGGTTATAAAAATAACCGCAAATCAGCTTGAGGCTGTTGGAGTTCTTCGCTAGAATATCATGGATAGTTCTATAACTATTTCATAGAATAATTGACAAAAACACATACCACCAAAACAAATATGGGCTAACGCACGTGAAAAATAGGGAAAATTGCTTATTCCAGTTGAGTGGCACCATAATGTTGAAAAGTGTCGCACCGATCAAGTCAAGTCTATTGAAATTCTTCCCTAGATTATCATAGACAATTCTGTAAATGTTTCATTAAAAAAATTTGTCAAAAACATACCAATTAAAATTTCATGGGTTAAAACACAAGAAAAATAATGAAAATCATCTAATTTTTTTGAGTGACCTATAAATGCTAAAAAGACGACATGAATTAGACTGAAGCTAATGGAATTATCCCCTAGGTCATCATTTATGTAAAGGATTTGCAGAAAAATTAAGTGAAAAGCGTACAACCAAAAAATTCATGGGTTAACACATATGAAAAATGGAGAAAATTGCCTAATTCTTCTTGAGTGGTCCGTAAATGCTTTAAGACGAGGCTATTAAAATGCTTTCTTAGATCATCATGGACAGTTTATGTAGGGACCGCGTGCGCCCTGGCCCCAACCCCATATTAGTATGATATGCGCCCACACCCAACCCTGCATTAGTATGATATTGTCCGCTTTGGGCCAAGCCCTCACGGATTTATTTTTGGGCATCTCCCAAAAGGCCTCATAC
>JAOTQR010012304.1:0-17927 GCA_025774065.1 Solanum ossicruentum
TCATGAAGAATAACTTACCTTGAGGAGGAATCTTGGAAGCTAATCCTAACTTGATGATTTTCTTGATGATTCTTGAGAGTTTATATTTAGGAGAGAAGGGAGAGGGTTTTAATCATGAAAATTGATGTTTTATATGTTTTTGGAGACCATAAATAGAACCCCAAAGGTTTTAGGATAAAAATACCCTCAAATTATAAAGAAAAAACGTCATTCACTCATCTAGTGAGGGTTCATGCGCGCTCCGTGCGTGGACTTTTAGACAGCTCTGCACCTCTTCACTAAATTGGTCATGACTTTCTACTCCGAACTCCGATTAATACAAAATTAAATGCATTCGAAAACTAGTTAAAATATATTTGATTTGATATATTATGAGTCTTGTAAATCATCATACTTTAGGAGATATGACCATTTGAAGTTGACCCTTCTATTAACTCATATGAAAACTTAGTTGCTAGAAATTCTTTGAACTTGGCTTGATATAAAAAATCCTTTGAGACTCTAAATCACACATAATATACTTTAAATCCTTAGTAATTGATCTTAGCACATGTATAACTTACAATTTATTGGTTCACCTAACTTTCATAAAATAATACATTAGAATTACGACCTCAAATCAGCTTCAATTCTATTCCTATGCTAAGAAATTGGCTTTAACATCTATGCTCAATAAAAAAATCCTCAATTAAAATCCTATGTAATATGAAAGATGACTACATCTTAGCTTAAAAAAAGTTGGATTGTTACACCATCATATCTCATCAATCAAATCAGACTCATCTTGGAAGGACTCATCTCATCTAATCTTATTTCATCTCGACCCAGAGTACTCAGTTTGGGAATTTTCTTGAAACTCCCTAAAAATGTACTTTTAAAATGACCATAAAATCGAAATTTTCATATATCTCAAAATTGGTGCATGATATCAAAACTTTGACTTCATATTCTCGATTAATAGCAAAATTGAGTGGGAAAGGGATATTATCTGGACTTTAAAGAACCCGTAGTGAAAAATAATTTTCACTAATTTTCCTTATCCAATGTTTGTCCGGGCCCTTCATGCGACGCGCCAGGGGCGTGGAGCAGTACAAATTGGGCCTGCGTGATGGGTCTGCGTCGCGCCAAGGATGCGAACCAGTGTAAGTTTTACCTTGGCTTTTCTATCTCGGCCAAGGGCATTAGGGTCATAGGCTCATTCTCACTTATGCATGAAAACACCTATAGTTAGCCATTATTCAACTCTATATCACTCAAGACCCTCTCAGAAACCTCTCCAAGACTTAACCAAATATTTCATGCAAATTTCAAGGGTTTCAAGCCTAACTTTGGAATTCAAGGATTCTCTTTAAGCTCCAAGTTCACTTCAATCTCAACTCAAGAAAACCCAATTTTGAGGTATGTGGGTTTCATCCATTTGGTCCTTTCACCCATGGAGCCAAATCTTCCTCTTTTTGAATATTTTGCATGTTTCCAAGTTGTTTCATCTATGTTTATCTATTATTATGGATTTTGATTATAGATTATGCTAGGATTTTGTGAAATATTGATTGATTATCCATGTCTATCTGTTTTAAGCTTATGTTATGAATTGGTTTTGTTTATTACGACTATGCATGTTTTGATCTGTGAAACTATGATCTATTATGAGAATTGATGATAGATTTCAAGGTATCTTACATGAGGGTTTTACTAATATGTTGGTGGGTTGATTTACATTGAGATATCTCATGTTATTTCTCTCTTGAATTGCATGATTTTGAACTAGCATTATATACCCACCAAGTGTTTGATAAAATGTCTTTACAAGGATTCTTAAGTTATTGATGATCTATTACATGGTTTATAAGCCAAGTGACTTTATAATTATCAAGGGCTTACATATATGTATTGAATTTATGAAAAATATCTATGGTGTTGAAAGTAGACCACACCATGTTATGGGGTGATATGCCCAATCACCTTGTTGAGGGGGTGACATGCCTCAATCACCTTGTTGGGGGGAGGGGAAGTGGCATACACAATCACAATGTTGAGAGGTGGATACCTCGATCAACTTGTTGGGGGGGGGGGTGACATGCCCAATCACATGTTGAGGGGTGGATACCTCGACCACTTTGTTGAGGGGTGACATGTCCAATCACCACGTTGAGGGGTGGATACCTTGACCACTTTATTGGGGAGTGACGTGACCAATCACCTTGTTGAGGGTGGATACCTCAATCACCTTCCAAGGGGGTGACATGCCTTGGATTCCAACTAGTAGTTTGCTTGGTCCATGTTGATTATGGTCTCTTCCCACACACATATTATGTTCTATACAAGTTATATGATTTACAAACATGTTTTACTTCAAGCATTATACTTATCTATCATTTATGATTATGCATTTTGACTATATTGGCTTATGTATTATTGCATTGCATCCTACATACTTAGTACAATCAAATGTACCAACACATATTCTATGCCTGCATGATGTTACCATGTAGGGACCAGAGCACCTCTCGATCATCCTCCACGTGGATAGTTCAGTGCTTTTGAGATAAGCTTTGGTGAGTCCTCAAGTCCGAGCACGTTATCTATGTTGCTCTTGCCATTTACTATTTCTTTATATTGAACACTTGATACTATGAGGGTGAGCTCGAAAAGTGTCTGGGCCCTCGCTCCATTCCATGTAGAGGTGTTGTTGGATGATTGATGTATTTATGATATTAGCTTGACTCATGAACTTTTTATGATTATTAAGACTTTCCTTAACCTCGTTTTCCTTATTTATATCTCTTGTTGTTGTTATTTATATTTCATAAACAAAAATGTATGATTGATATGCTAAGAGGCTTATTTTCGTAGTTCTCCCTTTAACACCAACAGTAGAGGGATTCCTTTGCGTTTCCCATTTATCGTGTCACGTCTAGGCCCTAGGCTTGGGTTGTGAAAAACTTGGTATCAAAGCACTAGTTTGTTAATGGTCCTCAAAATCCAACACACCACGTCGATTAGAGTCTTATCCATGGTTGTGAAGCGCATCACAACTATGAATGGGAGACTATGAGGCGTTTTAGGAAATATTTCACTTCTTCATGGTCTATACATTCTTTAGATGTAAGTGTAAGGCTTTTCCCCTAAAGAATGCTCTTTCCTCTTCTAGATGATTCCAATTCTAAGAGGGAGACTAAGGAGAGCCCATACACTCGAGGAGCAAACGACCCCTCCCGCTCCTCAAGGTCCTCAAGGTGGAGGAATAGCCCATGATGAGTTCCAGGATGCTTTTATGATGTTGGTTCGTGCTATGAACAACCAAATTCACCAAGGGGTACAAGTCCCTCATGCTCTCACTCCGGTTTTTAGGGCGAGGCATTTCACTAGAATGAACCCACCGGAGTTCTATGGATCCAAGATGGATGAGGATCCCCAAGAGTTCATCGATGGGGTGTACAAAGTGCTATCTATTGTGAGGGTCAATTCTGAGGAAAAGGCGGAGCAAGAAGCCTACAAACTCAAAGGGGTGGATCAAATTTGGCTTAGACAATGAAAGTCAGAGAGGAGAGATGATGATGCCATTCCTTGGGAGGAGTTCAAAGACGTATTCCTCGATCGATTCTTTCCTATCGAGCTAAGGGAGGCTAAAATGATGGAGTTTATGAACCTTAAGCAAGGTTTCATGAGTTTGAGGGAGTATGTCCTTAAGTACAACCAACTCTCCAAGTATGCCCCACAATTGGCTGCCGAGCCAAGATCAAAGATGAACAAGTTTATGTCGGGTGTGTCCAACTTGGTTAATGAGGAGTGTCGTACCACCATACTAATAGGTGATATGGATTTTTCTGCCTCATGAGTCCAAGAGGGCTCGTTTTGAAGGTAGACTCCAAAATTCCAAGGGTGGCTGGTTTCTTCAAGGCCACAAGTTCCAAGGCCAAGGGTCTTCCAATGCTCCTAATAGGAGGTTTTCTAATAGCAACCCAAGATTCCAAGGTGGTGGTGGTTGGGTGCCTAACCCTATATGGCAAAGGCATGGTAGGAGCCATAATAGCCCATGCATGAAGAACTCTAATAGTTGCTATAGTTGTGGTGAAGTAGGTCATAAGGTGATTGATTGTCCCCATGCTTAAAACAAAGGTAGAGATGGTCGTCCATAAGGCCAAGGTGCAAATGCAAGTCCAAAGGAAAGAGGAGGCCAACAAGGGGTTGCTCCAAGGCAAAATAGATTCTATGCTCTTCAAGGGAGACAAGGTGTCACAACACAAGCCTACAACCTAGGGGTTGCTCCAAGGCAAACTAGATTCTATGCTCTTCAAGGGAGACAAGGTGTCACAACACAAGCCTATGACCTAAATGTAATACGATGCATGGGGAACCCGAAGGGACCCTAAGCAAGCCTCTTAACACATCAGTACACATCATCGGTCGCAGAAACAATAAAATAACAATAAATGATAGTAAAAAGGGGATATAGGCTAAGGGACATCTTTTATATCATAAAAATTCATAGAGTAAAAGAGAGTCAAGGCTTAAAGCTTCACTACATAACTTGTCCAACAACACTTCCAGACATAGAACTTAGCGAGGGCCAAAACAACCAATTGGGCTCACCCTCAGGATATGAATTATGTCCCCTATCTCTATAAATATAAAGGAATTGTTCCATTATTCCTTACTAATAATAGTAGAATCAATGGGGCCGAGTCAAAAAGAATGAGAACTATTAATAAACAAATCCAATAAAAGCATACAATAAATAGGAAAGAGAGACTTTATTCATAACGTAAGATCGAAGACATTATCTTTGAGGTTGAGGGACTTACTAACTTGCTTTTCAGAGATATCATACTAGCCGCATGGAGGAGAAGAACGATTAAGTGGGTCCGATTCCTACATGGTAATATCATGTAGACATAGAGTATGCGTTAGTATGTTTGAATGTACTAAGTAAGTAGGATGCAATCCAACAAGAGATATACAACATAATCGAAATGCATATTTAGGCAATAAATGAGCATATAGCAATATGGCATGCATGAATGATGCTTGTAGTAAAACCTGCTTACATAGGACAAATTACATGTGTAGAAAGAGACCATCAATAGTAACCAAGGCCTACCACCTCCTTGGTGAGGTGATTGAGGTACAAACCCCTCAACATGGTTGGACGGGCCTACCACCTCCTTGGTGAGGTGATTGAGGTACAAACCCCTCAACATGGTTGAACGGGCCGACTAACTCCTGAACGAGGTAATTGAGGTACAAATCCTCCCCTCTCCAACAAGGTTGCACTGGCCGACTACCTCCCAAGCGAGGCAATTGAGGTATAAACACCCCAACATGGTTTCATGAGCCTACTATCTCCCGAGTGAGGCAATTGAGGTACATACCCCCCAACATGGTAGTTCGGGCTTACTACCTCCCAAACGAGGCAATTGATCAACTTCCAACACTATAGATACTTTTCATGAAATGAACACATCTATACAATCCTTTCATAATCATAAAGTCATACAAGTCATAGATCATACAATGGAACATCAATGGCTCAAGAACCCTAAACCAGAGATTTTATCAAACACTTGATGAGTATGTAATGCTAGTGTAAAACCATGCAATTAAAGAATGAAATCATGCAAGAAATCTTGAAGTAAATCATATCACTAATACTTTGCAAAAACATCATGCAATATACATCAAAACCCTTCATCAAATCTTAAGATAAATCAAAGAGTCATAGCTCAAAATATGCTAAAACAATCATACTTTTACAAAACCCCAACATAATTCATAGTTAAATTCATAATAGAAGACTCATAAGTAAAATCAACTTACAAACATGAAATTTGTGTAAAAAGGATGCTTGGGCACCATGGGTGAAAGGAACCAATGGTTATTAGCCATATACCTTGACTTTGGAGAATTCATGATGATGATTGGAAATGGAGACTTGAAGCTTGAGTGAAATCCTTAAGATCCGGATGAGTTTTGGGACTTGAATTTTAGGGTGAAATATTTGTCTAAGTGTTTGAGAGAGTATTGGGGAATGTCTTGTATGAATGATGGTGAAATATGACTAAGTATAGGTATTTTCATGCATGAGAGGAATTAGGCCAGGACCTAAAAGTCTTGGACTAAACAAGAAAACTAACCAAAATACATCTCCGCGCCTAGTGAGCCGCGTTGCACTAGGGGCGCTGAGAGCTCTTATTGCAGTTTGGAAAATTGAAATTGTGATTAGTTTGCTCTAAATTAGTGTTAGACCCATTTTCCACTCAAATTTTCCCCCGATCAAGAATATGAAGTCGAATTTTTGATATCACGCATGGATTTTGAGATATATGGAAATTACAATTTCAGGCACTTCCGAGGCATATTTTCGGGCACTTTTTGGGGTCATTTCAATATCTCTCCCTTGGAAATATTAGTCCCCGAATGTCAAAGAAATGTATATGAGAAGAGTAATCATGAAGAAATCAGTCCCAACAAGAATGCATCAACACACTTAAAATACCATTTTCAAAATCTCAACATAAGTATAAAATCACCATGAACTTTGTCAATGTAAACATAAATGCATGCATATGACGTATAGGGATGATACATGAGACATGAAATTACATAGAATACTTAGAATTAGTACCTTAGGCTTGAATGGAATGGAATAGATAGGGATATCATTTTTGCATGTCCGCTTCGGCCTCCCATGTAGTACTTTCGATTTGTTGATTCCTCCAAAGGACCTTAACGTAAGCCACATCCTTGTTCCTCAACCTCTTCACTTGTCTATCAAAGATATCTATTGGAACCTCTTCATAAGTCAAGTTGTCTTCAACAACACCCATAACATCCAATGGGATAATAGCATTAAGATCACCCACATATTTCCTCAACATGGACACATGAAACACCGGATGAACCAAGTCCATTTTACTAGGCAACTCCAATTCTTAGGCCACCTTCTCAATCCTCCTCAACACCATATAAGGACCCACAAATCTTGGAAATAATTTACCCTTCTTACCAAAATGAACCACACCCTTCATGGGTGAGACCTTCAAATAGACCCAATTACCAAATTTAAATTCAAGCTCTTTTCTCCTCACATTGGCATAGGACTTTTGATGACTTTGGGCTATTTTGAACGTTTCTCTAAACAACCTTACCTTCTTCATAGCCTCCATGACCATATCCAGACCTAACAAATCCATTTCTCCCACTTCAAAACACCTAACCTGTGATCTACAACGTCTACATAGAGGGCCTCAAAAGGAGCCATACCAATGCTGGAAATATAGCTATTGTTGTAAGAAAACTCAATCAATGGAAGATGATCATCCCAACTACCCTTAAACTCCAAAATACAAGCATTAAGCATATCCTCAAGAGTTTAGATAGTTCTTTCGGCTGGCCATCCGTTTGAGGGTGAAACGCCGTACTAAGCTTTACCTTGGTTCCAAGACCACTTTGAAAGGACCCCCAAAAGTTGAAGTGAATTGTGCACCACGATCCTTTATGATAGACAAGGGCACCCCATACAATCTTACCAACTCATGAATGTACAATTTAGCATACTCTTTGTCACCTTAAGTAGCCTTAACTGATAGGAAATAAGCCGACGTTGTGATCCTATCAACCGCAACCCAAATAAAATCAAAACAATTTCTAGTCTTAGGCAAACCTAACCACAAAATCCATATTAATTTCCTCCCAATTCCAAGTAGGAATCTTTATATCTTGGGTTAGGCCACTCGACCTTTGGTGTTTGGCTTTGACTTGTTGGCGACTATGACAACTAGATATAAATTTGGCAATATCTTTCTTCATGCCTCCCCACCAAAACACATCCCTCAAATCTATATATATCTTTGTAGAATGGGGATGAATGGAATAGGAAGTATTATGAGCCTCATCAAGAATCTTCTTTCTCAAATCCCCAAAATAAGGCACACACAACCTACCTTGGTACCTAAGTGTACATCTCCCCCTTGGGAGAAAACCTCCACCTTGTCCTCTTTCATCAAGGGCCTTCAACTCTAACAAGGAGGGATCAAGATCTTGATTTGCTTTTAACTCATACCAAGGAAGATTTTGAATTGTCAACTACCACAATGCCACCATTATCAACCTCTTCTAACCTAACCCCCAATCTAGCCAACCGATTGGATCTCCCTAGCCACCTCTTTGCCCCCACCATCAACATGAGCTAGGCTACCCATAGATACCCTACTTAAAGTATCCGCCATAACATTACTTACCGGGATGATAATGCACACTCATATCATAATCCTTAAGAAGCTCTGACCACCTTCATTACCTCAAGTTGATATCTTTTTGAGTGAACACATATTGGAGACTATTATGATCGGTGAGCACATCAACATGCACCACAAACAAATAATGACGCAAAATTTTCAAAGCAAAAACCACGGCGGCCAATTCAAGATCATGAGTGGAATAATTCTTTTCATGCACTTTGAGTTTCCTAGAAGAGTAGGCTATCACCATTACCATTTTACATAAAAACACAACCCAAACCAACTCGAGAGGCATCACAATACACAATAAACCATTTCAACCCTTCCAATGGAGACAAGATAAGAGCGAAGACGAGCTTATCCTTTAAGGTTTGGAAACTCCTTTCACACTCTTCAGTCCATACAAACTTAGCCTTCTTTTGAGTAGACTTAGTCATGGGAGAAGCAATAGAAGAGAACCCACTCACAAACCTCCGGTAGTAACCAGATAAGCCCAATAAGCTTCTAATGTCCAACAGGGTCAATGGTCTAGGCTAATTTCTAATCATATCTATCTTTTTAGGATCCACCTTAATACTATCCCCCGATACCACATGACCTAGAAAGACAACCTCTTTTAACAAAAATTGACACTTTTCATATTTAGCATATAACTTCTCTTCCCTCAATCTTTGTAGCACTACCATCAAATGAGCCACATGCTCCTCCTCACTATAAGAATAGATCAAAATATCATCAATGTAAACCACCAAAAACAAATCAAGGTAAGGTTTAAAGACCCTATTCAAAATATCCATGAAGATAGCCGGTGCATTGGTCAACCCAAAAGACATAACCACAAATTCATAATGCCCATACATAGTCCGGAAGCTCATTTTGGGAATGTCACACCCCCTTACCTCACTTGATGATACCCATACCGAAGATCAATCTTAGAGAAGTGACTAGCCCCTTCAAGTTGGTCAAACAAATCATCAATCCTTAGTAGAGGATACTTATCCTTGATTAACTCTATTAAGTTGCCAGTAGTCAATACACATTCTAAGAGAACCATCCTTCTTCTTCACAAACAATATCGGTGCATCCCAAGGTGTTTAGATAGGCCTAATAAAACCCTTCTCTGAAAAATCCCTCAATTGTTTCTTCAACACCTTTAACTTTCCCGGGGCTATACGGTAAGGGGACATAGAAATGGGTTGAGTATTGGGGAGGAGGTCTATACCAAAATCTATTTCCCTTTCAGGAGGAACACCTAGAAGGTCATTAAGGAAAGACATCAAGGAACTCATTTACCACCAGAACCGACTCTGTGGGAAGGACTTTGGACTCAACATCCCTAAACCTCACAAGATAATAGAGACACCCCTTAGAGATCAACTTTTGGGCTTTAATGCAAGAGATGAACCTACCATTGACCACCACATTATGACTCTCCTACTCAAGGACGAGTTTATTTGGGAATTGGAATTTGACCCTATGATTTCTATAATCAATAGAGGCATAGTATGTATGCAACTAATACATCCAAAGAATTACATCAAAATCAACCATATTCAACTCAATAAGATCATAAGGCAATATTCTATGCAAGATGCAAATGGGACAATTTCTATAGACCTTTCTTGCAATAATAGATACACCAATTAGAGTAGATACCTCATAAAACTCACACAATAATTTGGGTTTAGCTAGAAATATTTTTGCAATAAGAGGAGTAACAAAAGAAAGAGTGGCACCTGGGTCTATCATTGCATACATATCAAAATAAAAAACTTTTAACATACCCGTGAGGATATCGGGCACCTCATCAACCCCCTACCTCCCATGTAAAGCATAAAATCGATTGTGCCTTGGGGCACCACCTTGTTGACCTCCTCTTCCCAAAGGAACCACATTAGCACCCTAGCCTTGTGGACAAACATCCTTACCCTTCTTCCGATTACGAGGGTAATCCATCATCTTGTGGCCTACTTGCCACAACTATAACAAGCATTAGTAGCCCTCAAGCATGGGCCACCATGACTCTTACCATATTTTGGACATATGTCACTAGGCCCAACACCACTATCACCTTGGGCTATTTGGAAGTCATTGGCAAACCTCCTATTAGGAGCATGAGAAAACCCTTAGCGTTGGTGAAATTGACCACCCTTGAGACTTTGGAACTTACCATCATAACAAATCCTCTTGGCCTCATGACTTCTTCTCTTCCTCAATTTATCCCCCTCCAATTGTTCGGCATAAGTCATAAGGCGGGATAAGTCTATGTCACTAATCAACATGGCGGTATGATATTCTTCACTCACCAAATCGGATACACCTATCACGAACTTAGTCATTCTAGTTCTCGAGTCGACATCCAAGTGTGGAGAATATTTTGAAAGTTGGTTGAACTTGAGGGCATACTCCCTTCCACTCATAGACCCTAGGTTCAAATTCATGAACTCTACCATTTTGGCTTCCCTATGATGAAGAGGGATGAATCAATTGAGGAAAAATGCCTTAAACTCCTCCCATAGAACCCCATTGTTGTTCCTTTTCTCCTCCTTCCATTGAGTGTACCATATTTGAGCCGCTCCCATGAGTTGGTAAGCCACTAACTCCGCCTTTTCTTCTGACCTCACACCCATAATGGACAACACCTTGTATACCTTATCAATATATTCTTGATGGTCCTCATTCACCTTTGACCCATAGAACTCTGATGGGTTCATCCTCATGAAGTCCCTCACATGAGATGCCGGAGTAAGAGCATGAGGGGCTTGGTCCCTTTGGTTGGATTGATTTGCCACAACTTGAGCTAGCGAAGTGAGAGCATCCCGGAGCTCACCTTGAGCCAATTGTTGCTTGGGTGTGCAGGCTCTTCTTTTTCTTGTATTATGCATGATGTAGCATAGAAAAGAATAATCGTTTAGGGGAAAAACTTACCTTAACTTCTATAGCATGACATAGAGTAAAAAGAAGGGGAATATTTCCTAAAAGATCTCACAGCCTCTTACTCATAGTTGTAGTGCACAACACAACCATGAGTAAGACTTTAATCAACGCCGTGTGTTGGATGCCGAGGACCATTAACAACCTAATGCTCTGATACCAAGTTTGTCACGATCCAAGCCTAGGGCCTAGACGTGACATGACACATGGGGAACCCGAAGGGACCCTAAGCAAGCCTCTTAAAATATCATTACACATCATCGATTGCAAAAGCAATAAAATAACAACAAGAGATAGTAAAGAAGGGATATGGGATAAAGGACATCTTTCATATCATAAAACATCATAGAGTCAAAGCGAGTCAAGGCTCATAGCATCATCACATAACTTGTCCAACACCTCTAAACATAGAACTTAGTGGGAGCCAAAACAAGCAACCGTGCTCACCCTCATAGTTAAGCATATAATAAATAGGAAAGAGAGACTTTATACATAGAATAAGATCAAAAACATTGTCGCCGAAGTTGAGGACTCACCAACTTACTTTGAGAGATATCATACAACCCACGTGGAGGAGAAGGATGATCAAGTAGGGCTTTGGTTCCTACATGGTAACATCATGTAGGCATAGAGTATACGTTAGTACATTTAAATGTATTAAATATGTAGGATGCAATGTAACAAGAGATATGCAACATAATTGAAATGTATATTTAGGCAATAAATGAGCATATAGCAATATAGCATGAATAAATGATGTTTATAATCAAACATGCTTACATAGGCCATATTACATGTGTAGGAAGAGACCATCCATAGTAACCAAGGCCTACCACCTTCTTGGCTAGGCGATTGAGCTACAAATCCCTCAACATGGTTGCATGGACCTACTACCTCCCGAGAGAGGAAATTTAGGTACAAACATCCTAACATGGATGCACAGACCTACTACCTCCCGAGTGAGGCAATTGGGGTACGAAGCCCCTAACACGGTTGCACAGGCCTACTACTTCCCAAGTGAGGCAAATTGAGGTACATAGCCCCCATCATAGTAGTTGGGCCTACTACCTCCCGAATGAGGCAATTGATCAACTTACAACACTATAGATGCTTTTCATGAAATCAACACATTTATCCCATCCTTTCATCATCATAAATTCATGCAAATCATAGGTCATACAATAAAATATCAATGGCTCAAGAACTCTAAATCAAACATTTTACCAAACACTGGTTAGATGTATTATGCTAGTGTAAAACCATGCAATTAAAGAGTGAAATCATGCAAGAAATCTTGAAGTAAATCATTCCACCAATACTTGGTAATACAATCATGCAATATACAATAAAACCCTTCGTCAAATCTCAAGATTAATCAAAGATTCATAGCTTAAAATATGCTAAAACAGTCACACTTTTACAAAATCCCAACATAGTTCATAGTCAAATTCATATGAGAAGACCCATAAGTAAAATCAACTTCAAAACATGAATTTGTGTAAAAGGAAGCTTGGGCACCATGGATAAAAGGAACCAATGGTTGAAAGCCACATACCTTGACTTTGGAGAATTTTTGATGAAGATTGAAAATGTAGACTTGAAACTTGAGTAAAATTCTTAAGATCTGGATGAGTTTTGAGACTTGAATTTTGGGGTGAAATAATTGTCTAAGTATTTGAGTGAGTATTGGAGAATGTCTTGTATGATATGAAAGTTAAATATGACTAAGTATAGGTATTTTCATGCATGAGAGGACTTAGTCCAAAGTCTTGGACCAAATAAGAAAACTGAATAAAAATTTACACATCTCCGTGACCTAGCCGCGTCGCGCCAGGGGCGCAGAGAGCTCTCTAGAAATTGCATTTTCGAAGATTGTAATTTTGATTCGTTTGCTCTAAAATCAGTGTTAGGTCCATTTTTGACTTAATTTGCCTTGATCAAGAATATGAAGTCGGATTTTCGATATCACGTATAGATTTTGAGATATATGAAAATTACAATTATGGGCACTTTCGAGGCATATCTTCGAGCACTTTTGGGGTCGTTTAGAAAGGGATGGATGAGGTGTCCGATGTCATCACTGGTATGTTAAAGATTTTTGATTTTAATATGTATGTTTTGATAGACCCAGGTGCCACTCTTTCTTTTATTACCAAAAAGATTTATTTAGTCCCGAATTGTTGTGTGAACCTTGTGAAGTGTCTACCCCGATTGGTGATTCCATTGTTGTTAAAAGAGTCTATAAAAATTTTTTCGCGTTCATCTTGCATAAAATCTTGCCTTGTGATTTTGTTGAATTAGATATGGTAGATTTTGATGTCATTCTTGGGATGGATTGGTTGCATGCATATTATGCTTCTATTGATTGTAGAACCCGTAGGGTGAAATCCCAATTCCCTAATGAGCCCATATTTGAGTGGGAAAGTTGTGATGTGGTAGTCAATGATTGATTCATTTCTTGCCTTAAAACCCAAAAGTTGATTTCTAAAGGTTATCTCTATCATCTTGTGAGTTAGGGATGTTGAGTCCAAAGTCCTTCTTATTGAGTTGGTTCCAGTAGTTAATAAGTTTCTTGATGTCTTTCCTGATGAGCTTCCTGATGTTCCTTCCAAAAGGGAAATAGACTTTGGTATAGACCTCTTTCTCGATACTCAACCCTTTTCTATTCTGTCTTACCGTATGATGCAGGTAGAGTTGAAGGAGCAATTGAGGGTTTTGTTGGAGAAGGGTTTTTTAAGGCCTAGTAAGTTACCTTTGGGTGCACTGATGTTGTTTGTGAAGAAAAGGGATGGTTCTGTTAGAGTATGCATTGATTACCGGCAACTTAATAGAGTCACCATAAAGAACAAGTACCTTTACCAAGGATTGATGACCTTTTTGATCAACTTCAAGGGGCTAGTCACTTTTCTAAGATTGATCTTTTCCGGGTATTACCAAGTAAAATTTAGGGAGTGTGACATTTCCAAGACAACTTTTCAGACTGGGTATAGGCACTTTGAGTTTGTGGTTATGTCCTTTGGGTTGACTAGTGCATCGATTATATTTATGGATCTCATGAATAGGTTCTTTAAACCCTACCTTGATTTGTTTGTGTATGTTTTTATTGATGATATCTTTGATTTATTTCCATAGTGAGGAGGAGCATGTGAATCACTTGAGGGTGGTGTTGCAAATCTTGAGGGAGGAGAGGTCGTATGCTAAATATGAAAAATATCAATTTTTGTTGAAAGAGGTTTCTTTTCTAGTGCATGTGGCGTCGAGTGATGGCATCAAGGTGGATCCTAAGAAGATGTAGGTGATAAGAAATTTGCCTAGACCTTTGACTCCATCGAACATTAGAAGTTTCTTGGGTTTGGCGAGTTATTACCAGAGGCTTGTGAATGACTTCTCTTCTGTTTCTTCTGCTATGACTAAGTTGACACAAAAGAACGTAAAATTCATGTGGAGCAATGAATGTGAGAAGAGTTTCTAAACTTTCAAAGATCAGCTTGTCTCCTCTCCTATCTTGTCTCAACCAGAAGGGTCAGAAGGATTTGTTGTATATTATGATGCCTCAAGAATTGTTTTGGGGAGTTTTTTGATGCAAAGTGGTAAGGTGATATCATATTCCTCTAGATAACTTAAGGTACATGAGAAGAACTATCCCATCCATGATCTTAAATTGGCGGCCGTGTTATTTGCTTTGAAAATTTGGCGTCACTACTTGTATGGGGTTCATGTTGATGTGTTAACCGGCCATAAGAGTCACCAATATTTCTTCACCCAAAAAGATCTTAACTTGAGAGAAAGAAGGTGGTTATAGCTCCTTAAAGATTATGATATGAGTGTGCATTATAACCTCGACAATGCTAATGTTATGGCAGATTCTTCAAGTAGGGTATTTATGGCTAGTTTAGCTCACGTCGATAATGGTGGCAAAGAGGTTACTAGAGTGGTTCATCGGTTGACCAGATTGGGGGTTAGGTTTGATGAAGTTGATAATGGTGGTGTAGTGGTTATTGAGGTTCTAAGTCTTTCTTTATTGAGGAGGTAAAGCTAAAACAAGTATTTACCCCGCCTTACTAGAGTTGAAGGCCTTTGTGAGAGATAGTAAAGTGGAGGTTTTCTCCTAAAGGGGAGATGGTGCCCTTAGGCACCAAAGTAGATTATGTGTGCCAAATGTAGATGATTTGAAATAATTGTTCTTGAAGGAGGCCCATAATACATCCTATTCTATTCACCCCAGTTCTACAAAGATGTATAGAGACTTGAGGGAGGTATATTGGTAGGGTGGTATGAAGAGAGACATTGCAAAGTTCATATCCGGATGTCACAATTGCCAACATGTGAAAGCCAAACATCAAAGGCTGGGTGGCCTAGCCGGAGATATAGAAATTCCTACTTGGAAGTGGGAAGAGGTCAAGATGGATTTTGTAGTAGGGTTGCCTAAGACTATGAAACATTTTGACTCAATTTGGGTTGTTTTGGATAGAATGACAAAGTCGGCTCACTTTTTATCTGTCAAAACTACTTATAGTGCCGAAGATTATGCCATGTTGTAGATACATGAGTTGGTTAGATTGCATGGGGTGCCCTTGTCTATCATTTTGGATCATGAGGCTCAATTCGCTTCTCACTTTTGGAGGTCCTTCCAAAGTGGTCTTGGTACCAAGGTTAAGCTTAGCACGGCCTTTCACCCTCAAATGGATGGTCAAGCCGAGAGGACTATCCAAACTCTTGAGGATAAGCTTAGATCTTATGTATTGGAGTTTAAGGGTGGTTGGGATGAACATATTCCACTCATTGAATTTGCATACAACAATAGCTACCACTTAAGCATTGGTATGGGTCCTTTTGAAGCTCTTTACGATAGGTGTTGTATATCCCCAGTTGGGTGGATTGAAGTAGGGGAAATGGCTCTGCTAGGTCCGAATATGGTCATGGAAGCCTTGGATAATGTGAGGTTGATAAGAGAGAGATTAAAAATAGCCCAAAGTAGACAAAAGTCCTACTCCGATGTGAGGAGAAGAGATCTTGATTTTAAGATTGGTGATTGGGTTTACTTGAAAGTCTCACCCATGAAAGGCGTGGTTCAAATTGGCAAGAAGGCGAAATTGAGACCAAGCTTTGTAGGTCCTTATAAAATTTTGAGGAGAGTGGGTAAGGTTGCTTATGAGTTAGATTTGTCTATGTAGATTAATATGCTATCCGGTCTTCCATGTGTCCATGTTGAGAAAGTGTGTGGGTCACCCCTATGCTATCATGCCTTTAGATTTTTTGGGTGTTGTAGAAGACAATTTGACTTATGAGGAGGATTCGATGGAGATTTCGGATAGACAAGTGAAGAAGTTGATAAACAAAGATGTAGCTTCTGTCAAGGTTCTTTGGAGGAACCAAGTCATTTTGCATGCAATCATGTTTATGTTGACATGTTTCTCGTGATTTTTGACATTCATGTTCAGATCTTTGAAAATGGCATTTATTTGCATTTGTTGCATTCGTGTCGGGCTAAAATATTCATGATTACTTCTCTTTATGCATAATTATTTGACATTCAGGGACGAATGTATAACACCCCACACCTTACAAAATTGGCACAATGCAAATGAAACATGACATGGTTTGGTCAAACTGACGCTAAATTTTAAAAGTGCTGGAATCTCACGTTAATGTGCTATATGGGCATCTAACACTTAAGAGGGTCGAGTGTATGCATGTTTTGTGTCAAATGAGTAGATTATGACCTTAAATGAATTAAGAGAAATGAGGTGCTTGTAGGACTTAGTAAGCAAGTAGGTGAGTTACCTACTTGTTTAGCTTAAATTTGTTAGTTAAACGGAGATGAGGCTCGACGTCGAATTTGTTCAAGTACGCTACGAATAAAGTCCGTGTTAAAAGTGCAACTTTAGCACATATTTAAGCATCATAAATGGACTAAAGGATCAGCCCAAGAATAATATAAAGAGAGCCCAAGACCATTACAATATTCATAGCAAGTTAGGCCCAATTAATTAAGAAGAAGAAATATGAAAATGGGCAGCAAAGCCCATGCATTTGGAGCTCTAAAAGGCCCCAGTGAAATGAGAAAGGAGCTGCATCACCTACTTGGTGATGTAAGGCTTAAGTAGCCTTAATAATTCGGCCAAGGATCAATTTAAAAAAGGCCTAAAGCAGCTCCACAAGTCATTGTCATCTTGAACACAAAAAAATCAGCTTGGTCTCCAACTTTTCTCTCATTGTGTATTGACTTGCAAAGAAGCAAAAACGGAACTTATAAGGTTCTTATACAGGCCCTATACCTTGAATATAGTGGTAAGTAAGTTTATACATATGTTTACTATAGTTTTATTATGAAAAACAAGAGGTATATGCTAGTATGTTGATGCTGAAATTGTCGGATAGATTCTATGCAGAAAGTTGTTGCACCTTTTCCTTTTTGTTTTGGTGATTTCTCTATGGTTTGTAAGTTGTATTATGAATAGAAATTGGTATTTTTAACATGATATGAGTTATAAACATCACCCTAAGGTTGCTGCCCCGATTTTGGTTTCATTTGACAAGCACGTTTTATCGTGTATCTTAGGCGTCATGTTGATTGGAACTTGTGGATTGTTTGATATAAGGATATTGCCTCACGTCCTTTATGAATTCTTGAGTGATGTTATAAGACTAATTTATATCTGTTTAAATTTTTTTCTGGAACAGTTTGGTTAGAGTTGGAATAGGTTTGGAGTTGTCAACGTCGAAATGTAGCGAAGGAAGGTAACGTTATGC